>JAVFBY010431708.1:0-14080 GCA_034781015.1 Tonicella lineata
GCAGCCTTGTTGCTCTGAAATGGCGGCTATTTTGTAATTCAACATGGTAACCATCCAGTGAGATGTTAACACACATAACATATGCATTTGAAGTATTTTGGTATGAGTAATTGAAGTTTATGTTCTTTAGAACTTGAATTAAAAGGCAAACCTTTTAGAAGGGCAGCCATTTTAAAATCCAAGATGGCGGCCATATGGTTGATTAAAAAAAATGTTTCCAATACTTTTCTGGTTCCTGAGTGTCTATGACACCAAAAAAAATCACCTGTAGCAAAAAAAAAAGTGCACGAGTCAAAAATGCTACATAACAGCCTACACTAATATATGTCATGTAAAATAACGGTTTTCTGTAAGTTATCACTTCAATCTAATTCTGTGTAATCCGTGTTTGGGTTCGTCTCCTTGGCAAAAGGCCTATCCGTCGGATTAGTTTTGTATCTATAGATGGTCTAGACTGGTTGCTGTTTAATTGGCGACTTTCTGTGTCCCTTCGCGCAGTATGGTTTGTCACCAAATTAACTCGTCAATATGACATGACTAAACTAGTCAGTTAGTCGATTTACGGACAGAAATTTTGACAAACCTAAATTCGTCATTTTAACCATTCGTTCCTAATCACAACGACTAATGTCCTAATCAAAACGTCTAAGACCTCTTTGTCAAAACGACCAACCAAATACACCAAGGGAATCAGTTTGATAAATCCAGATTCGTCAAAGTGGCAATTATATCATTTGTCAGTTAGTCGATTTACGGACAGAAATTTGGACAAACCTAAATTCGTCATTTTGACCATTCGTTCCTAATCACAACGACTAATGTCCTAGTCAAAACGTCGAATATCTCCTTGTCAAAATGACCAACCAAAAGCACCAAGGGAATCAGTGTGATTAATCCAGATTGGTCACAATGGCAATTATATCATTAGTCAGTTAATCGATTTACGGACAAAAAAATACTACCCTAAATTTGTCATAATGACGAAGAAATGTTTTTCAGTGCAATGCACATAGGCCTAATTTAAACTTCTGGAACATATATACATTTAATTCCCACTGAATAATTTTACATTGTAGACCAAAGTCACAACTCCGAGAAACGACAAGATACGCATGTTAAGTTTCTATATTTCGGTTTATTAAACTATCATCAGGAATGAATCAGGAATAATGATGGTTTAATAAACCGAACTAATTAAACTTGTCTACTTTAGGATGCAATCAATCTTACGCGACTCGCTTGCATGCTAAATATGCGGATATTTAACTGTTTTGACACTTTTATCTCAGAAAATATTATCTATAAACACATAATGCTCAGTATAATTCAGTAAACCTCGCCACTAAGGGCGACTGTACGCCTACTTGTCGTACAAGAACCAGCTGAAACATTCAAATTTCCTGGCAACACCGAGACAAAGAAAGGGACCCAATCTCGCTACAGATTGTCGTTGCACAGATTCAAACTTGCCTGGACAGACACAGTACCCCTTAGTGATGGGGGGTTAACGGACTTGTTTTGGTTTGTTTGGAGTTTAACGCCGTGCTCTGTGGTATTTCACCGATATGACGGCGTGCCAGTCCAATGGGTGGATGAAACCACTTTGACAACATGAAAGACGAGAATGGACAAGGTTAGGATAAATAAATTAAAAAAACACAACAAATCTACTTCCTTGATGCCCCTTAGCTCTGAGAGCCCCAGGAAACTCTGTTGACTGTGTACAATTCAAGGAGATACGTATTCGCATCTACAGAAGACTCAACCTTGTTTGGAGAAAAATCTGTTCTGTAAACAATTTATTGACTGCTTGCGCATGGTGTTTAACGCCATGCTCTGGGGATATTTGACCTTTGACAGCTTTGACAGTCAAATGGGTGGAGGAAACTACAACGTCACTGGTAACATAGAAGACAGAACAGGGTGAAAAACAGGACACCACAACAAATTGGCTTCCTGTTGCCCCTTAATAGCTGTGAGAGTGCCATGGCACCAGCAAGTTCCCGTTAACCAGCGGCTGAATATAATTTCAATGAACACTTTAAAAAGAAAGCAAACCACAAAGAGAAGGATATCAGGTTGACCTCGTGAGGTTTCTATTGGTGTAATTCCCAAAGGTTACAGTCAGATGATAATAGGTTATAGAGATGTACACCCCAGACTCGTGTTCTGGATTCAGAAAGACCATAGACTTTAGTACAGGATTATGGTAGAGTTAGGACAGATGTAAGCCTAGTTTAGAGCAAATCCCAACAATGTACTCTTTATCCAGTATAACGATAAACAGTATACCATTAATGTTCACACCAAGACCACATGGAGAAAAGGGACAGCAGTCACAAACTGTGAATTCCACGATTTAGAGCTCATAGCATAAACTTTTCCTCACAAAATGCGCTTGTCCCACCTTATATAGCAAGGTTTGGAAATGGTATATCCCTTAGAATAATGACCGTAGCCCACCGTATCTAGTGGAGAAAAGACAATTCGCATTTCAGTGACTACAGTCTTTCTTCCCCTGTGGTCTTCGTATATTATCATTGCCTGTTTTCTTGAATTAGAAAGTAAAATATCTTTGAGTTCAACATTTGTCAAATAACCACCAGCTTGCTCCTGGTATATCAAGTAGTCTGCGTTATAGGAGCATGGCCATAATACCACCTTACTTCCACAGAGATAAGTGACAGGTAATTTCAATTCTATACAGACAGATATCTTAAAATGAACAAAGAAATGTTTGAAATGAATTAATTAAATAAAACGTTAAAAATGTGCGGATTCTTTGAAAACATGTTTATCTTAATTTATTGGAATATCATTTGCTATCTTCCCATGACCGTCAATGGATCAAAACTACATTTATTGATTGACTGATTAGTGTTAATGCCACATTCAGCGGTGTTTCAGCTACACTGTGACATGTGCTCATTTGAACAAATGCTATACTCTTCACTTTAAATGACTTATCGCTGTTAAAATAATTATATTTTTGGTAAACACTGTAAGAGACATACAGTGACAACAGTAATATTTTAATATAAACAATATAATTTGCTGTGGAGCCTTTTAACTTAATCAGGAAAGTGGCAAGAATTTGTTATGTGCCACTTTCAGGAAAGTGGTAAGAATGTGTAGTGCCATCATTTGAGGTCCTGTATCAAAGCTACTCAGCATTTAGATTTTTTTCTGGTGCTCTTTACACTTAAAATAAAGAAAGTCATGAGTGTTCTCCAGATAAAGTTAACATTATCATAAAAATAAAGCAGACGAGAGTTTACTGTACACTTCTTTCTAGAAACGAAAAGAACGCATTTTCAATTTAATGCAGGTAAAACTTTGTTTTAAACTTGTCAATACAAATTTGTCGTCTGCTTCGCAGATACTCTTTTCAAATTCTTTAAATAGCTTTCACAGTAGTTATTTTATGGTCAGAAATAAAGGAGCTCTAGGAATATATGTTTGAAGCTGTTCGATTGCCCTCACTTATGACGCAATATAGATGTATAGATAAATATAACAAAAGTATTGAATGTTATCAAATAAAATAAACCAGGATCTTAATACTCTCTTTTTGTTCAAGGAGTGTTTCTGTCACTTTCAATTGTTTTGAACAAAAATATTTAAACCCCAGTTCATTTATTGACAAAGTCAGGGAAAGTGTGGGTTTTTTCCAGTATAAATGCTGCTTTAAATTTGTAAGTTTTAAGCACAGATTTTAGCAAAACAAATTTGAGATTTTAGAGATTAAACAATTTATATAAAATCCTCAGAATTTTACCCTTAAATTTAAATTCAAACTAACACAATATGTTAAGTTGATGGCCAAGGATGGCAGACGATTAAGGAGGTTTGTAAACATATCTGCATATATAATCTTAATAAAGAAGCATTTCAACATAGCTCCAAAATGGGCCACTTTGTACATAAATCAGAAATTTCTTTTTAAAATTACATTTCAAGCATTTGTCACTGCTTTGCTGTTTTTTTAATTATATGTGAATGTGCATTTATGAAAAAAAAACGGAAAATTCCTAAGTAAAACAAACATCATTTGTCAAAATCTGTTGCAAAATATAATTTTAGATGAACACTTCAAACAATTTGGAAAGTGTCCTCCTATATTAAACAGAACAAGACCCTGGGGCGAGTTTCACAAAGTGATCTTAGCTTACATTGAACATAATTACCATGACGACACAATGCCTTCAACTCTGGTCGTCATGGACTTTACGTTCAACGTAAGTTAAGATTGCTTTGTGAAACTTGCCCCAGTTCTTTCCATTCCCCCCAAAACAGTACATGCCTGAACCAGGATAGTACTGGTGGAAAATCCACTGAATTAACAATAAACGCACATGTAGGTAGGGCGGGTAAGCCATTATTCAGATCTTGACATTCTACGAGATACAGATCATTCAGTAGTAAACACATTAGCATTGGTGTGTGGTGTGGAGATTTCACGGAAATTATAGTTTCTTTAACATGGCGGTTTCTAGGCTTCAAAAACGTGGAAACGAAATGAAGTATTTTTAATCCCTGGTACACGAAAATAGAATTAAAATAAAGCAAACAGTAAAATCCTATTTTGCCTGTGCCTTTAAATATAATATTAATCACATACAAGATTCTAATCCAATTGATTTTTTCTGTATTCTGGTTGGTTGTTCGTTTGATTTTTCCGACAGTGAAACCTTGCATTAACCGTCGCAAATTTAACAACGTCACAGCAATCAAGCTTATATGTTTTGATGAGGGGCTGAAGGTAGCAAGATATTTAATTAAAGTGAACAAACTCAGTGCAATTCACCCTTATCAAATACAAACGGAGAGAAAAATGTAAAGTTATTCTCTATTTGAACACATTACACTTCAATAATGTGATTGGAAATGATATAAATAAGATCCTGGCGGCTGTTTGACAATGACTTCGGAGTTATGCAGTTACTATGGTGCCCAGTGTTGAAGGTATTGTGACGCCATGGCAACTGCTTCAGCTTGTAAATAACGTTGCAAAAGCTTTGTGAAACAGTCCCTTTTCCTGCTAGCTTACTTCAACCTGCCACCTATTCAGGGAAAGCACATTTACAACATCGCAATTAGTTTGTAATAATCATAAATGAAGGAGTATACCAATGTGGGTTGACCTATGTTTATCTTTTCTGGATTTTCCATGCAATCCTGAATCTTCATCATGCTAATGATGACACAATCGCTATCAGAGTGGTCGTTCATTCCTCCCTCTTCGGACTTTGTCAAAGGCTAGGAACGTAGTCTTGATCAATTTGAAATTTCCTATGTCGGCAAATTAATATTTCACCAAATAACTTAAAAACAGCAGGAAATGTTGCTTCTGAAATAATTAATTGTCCTTTTAAATTAAATTCTTTGAGCACAAAACAATTTCCCCTGTGTAAATAAATGAATAAATAGTAATAAATATGGCATTTAATTCTGGAAAAATGTATTACAAGAATCTTGTAAAATGAGGAGCCATTAACAGAGAATTAAGGAGGGCGGCAGGAACGACAACTCTGGTAGAGATTGGTCTCAACAGTATGTTTAAGCTGATCGCATACATCATGTGCATACATTGTGTGATTTATTTGGACTGATCGGCATACAGCTAACTCCAGAGGTCTGATTCTCGCAAGATATCTTGTGAGCTACGTGATCAAAATAGATATCCAAGGCCCTATGGTGACATTTTTGAAGTGACCTACCTTTGATGGTGATGCCATTGCCATATGTGGCACTGCACCATCTCACTTAAACAAGTAGCCTATCTGAGGTCTAAATATCGACTCATCTTTATAGATTTCTTTACTTGTTAGGTTAACGTTGACAACTAGCAAAAATCTAGCGAACAAAATGTCACCATATGGGATCAGAGATCTATCTTGATCGCGCAGTTCACAAGAGATCTCGCGAGAATCAGATTGGAGGTATACAGCCAACCCAGGGGCTATAAACCATACATGCATTGCCTGCCAATAAATGTGAAAACCACAACCATAACAGCAGCACCTGGCAAATAGAACTTATTCTACAGCTCTGATGTTGTTGCAGTGTGAATGGTAGTAGACAATAAGACAATAAATAATCTTATTCGTGGCAATGCATTAGTTGCGTCTATGGTTATTCCGTTCAGAGGAATTGGAGCATTACCACTGATAATGTTTTTTAAACGTGACTTAACCAAATCACTATTTACTTATTAAAACAAATATACTGGATGAGCTGTAACAATTTGTTGGTTGGGAACAGAAGAGGAAATGTGGATTTTTTAGATGATATCAGGATCATGTTAAAATGTACAGTATAAAGCTATGATGATTGTGTCACTGAGGTGAAAGCAAGTGAACTATAAAGAGAAACTCTGTATTAATCTGATGAAGCTGGACCGATTACAAGGAAAGGGTAACACCTAGAGGCTGGGACTGCATCAACATAACACAATATAGTCTGTGTTACTTTCAATCATTGTTTTAACCAGGTTTAATAGAAGTCATAGAACACAGGGGCGATGTACAGGAGAAATGAGGTGTCGTAAAGCCAATCCTGGGAAATAACACCAACACGAGATGACGTAACCTTGACGACAGCACCTAGACAGAATGACTAAAGCTCCCTCTATCCCGCTATCTTCACAAAGTCAGGGAGCCAGCTGAACTAGGTCCCTACATCATCTTTATATTGCATGATTCAATGTACACTGACAATTTAATCTAATAGACATACAAACCATTTACAATAATAGGTTATTTACAACATGGGAGTCTGATCACATATGGTTTTCCACAGAGTTATCTGTCCTTGAAGAGTTAACTGACCACTAGGGTGAATGTCTAAAACTCTCCACAGTCAGCCACTTTTAGCTGCTTTGCTTTCTAGAGTGTTGATGATGCTTATACGTTTTAGGAGGCAATTCAGGAATACAATGGGATTGGCCAGTCTTTGGTGGCAACTCCGGGATTGCAAAATTTTCACCGTTTAACATTGGGGCCATGGGAGTGTCCCGTTCAGAGTTTCTCCGTGGGAGGGTAGCACTGTGTAAAGCGGGCATCTGTCTCAAGGGTACAGACATACTGTGTGCCCGAGGGAGGGTCCCTGGGATAGAGTCTTTACGAGGGGGAACAGGGGGAGGCATGTCCACCACATGATCACGAGGGGGAATACGCGGAGAACAACTTGAGGTCTCAGATAATGAGCCCTCTTTTTGCCGTCTGGGGCGTGGCGGTGCGGTCGGCTGGCCAGCCTGTGGCATTCTGGGTGGTGGTTTCAGAGGTTCCAATGGCGGATCCAAGTTTGAGAGCTGCTGTACCTCCGTGCCTCCAGGTGATAACGTGGAATCCAACAGGTTTGTCTGCGAGGACAGGGGACCTGAAACGGAGACAGGACAAAATTATAATCTTATATAACATTTATTCCAGTTGTTTTTGTAAAAAGAAAATATGTTAACTATAATCTGTTTAGTGCTTGTTAACACACTTATTATTTTTACTGATGTGATAAATTAAGATTGCAAGTGATTGCTGGAAAACTCTATTTATTTAATTGATTGGGGTTTAACGCCATACTCAGGGGTATTTCACCTATATGATGGCGTGCCAGCTCCATGGATGGAGGAAACCACCGTTCACGTCACCGGCCTGGAAAACTAAAGGAAAGCTTGATTGATTGCTTGTTGTTAACAGCAAGCCAGCCCAATAGAGTGAAGTCAGACCCGTCTACCCTGGGAGAAATTTAGGAGTAAGAAAATTATTTATTAGAAGTATTTTCTGACCATAATTTTTGTGATTCATCTTTGCATATAATTTTAATTTTGATATGTATTTAAATGGCGCATTGATATATTCACCTCGTCCAGAATACACTGGGTAAGCAGGTCTACTGATAACACCATCCTTGACATCATCAGCAACACCAAAGACAGGACAAAGAAGAGGACAATAAATTGGCTTCATGATGCCCCTTTAGCTCTGAGAGCACCGACCACATATTAAGGTCTTGATACAACCGCAGCACAAAACCATAGGTAAGGTTTGTCAGCTAGCTATATGAATTGGCCCATTATACAATAAAGCATATAGATTTGGTGACATTCAGTATAAATATTAACAATTACATGTAGCATAAAACATATGTTAACTAGGGTTGCGACAGACAGACAAGTGACTCTGAGGTGAAATAGCTTCTTTACACCACATTTTACCTGGGGAAAGAATTGCATTACTGAACACACTGGAGTTGGATTCAGTAGGTGTGAGGGGTGTGGTGGGCGTGGCATCTCGACTAGAGGAAGGATCAGAATCCTCCTCACTTATCCTTTGATAATTGAACGACTTTGACTCGGACACCTGGTGATGATGATCTCGAGGTGTTTTGTGTCGATTTGGTGATGGTCTGATACCCGGCGATTCCAGACTGTAGTCTCTGTGGCGAGGCTAAACAACAAACAATTAACACAGATTATTACAAAAACTTGTTCTATCTTCATTTAGTGCTGTTATTGCAACTTTGTTTATCTTGGTGTTTAATATAGTAATCTCGATTATACTGGGTCAAAACAATGTAAAAAAAAAAATAATTTAAAAATAAAATTAAAAAAGTCAAATAATTGTTTCACTCTAATGGTTAATAACAAGTTTTAAGCTTCTTTCAAGGGTATGGATTTGCCTCCTCAAAGGGGAAATATCAAGTGAGCCCAAGTGCATTGGCAGTAAATAGGAGTTTGTGGATCACTTTCATAATCTTGTTAGGGCCAATTTGGTAACAGAAGTATGGTTGACTTTCTAATCGTCTTATCGTTACTTAAACATTGGCTATTATTCAATCAATATTCATGATAATAAAAATAAAAACAGTACGTCTCTTTAATGATCATATTTACTGACTAATGGTCAATGTTTTAGACAGAAACAATATGGCATGAAAAGTCCACCATGAAAAGTTACCAACCTGAGTTACCTAATTAGCTCTCACAGGATTAGGAAAGCTATCCATATACTCAGAACACCATGTTTCATAACTGCTGTTCACAGCTAATCTACTCAGACTCACTTGGTTTTTTTGTTTTCTTCCCCTTTAACATGGTACACAGGGTTATTTCACATATATGACACCTTTGCATTGTCGCTGTTTTTAGGGGAAAACTAAGAAAAAAAACTCCTAAGACTATACCCCGTAACCTCTGCAGTCTACCGGGAAACTTTCCTTATGAAGCTGGTGGAAAGCTTTCATCGAGACTGAGTAGAGAGTGAAGGGGGTTCAGCAATCTAATGCTCAACAACTGAGCCACAGCCCGCAAAGGAATTAACATTGAAAAATTCTTTAAAAAATTTGTTTACGACTACCATTGTGAGCAAGCATCTATGTTTATCACAGCCTCCTGCTATCTGGCTTTTCATTGGACAATTTTAACAATGATCTTTCTTGAACCCCACACTGGTGTGTATTGGGTGTGTAGGAGTACTCACAAACTTGGGGGCCTGTTTTGTTCCCCTTGGTTCAATCTCCAAAGATGACTTATAGAGATAATCATTGAATTCCTTCTCAGGCATCTGCTCCATTGGGTTTAAGCCTTCAAGGAAACTCTGTCAATGACAACACATAACATTTAACTTTTAGATACATGTAGATAGTTTTTTTTTTCAAGTAAACAACAAGATAGGCCTATTGTGCCGTATTATTACACATTCTTTATGCCTCATGTAAGATAACGTCTCTGGCCTATTGTCCTACCCTTAACCTTTATAGCTGTATAGGGACATAACATGTATAGGCCTATGTCACGTGACGTTATCTAACATGAGGAACTAACCTACTTTACTCTGGATTGAATCGTAAAAAATATAATACATATTTATTATATCCCTTTGTGGCCAAAATATTTGTTTTCAACAACAATGGTATAAAACAACAACAACATGACCTACCCTTATATCTGGCTCGAGTTTGAGACAATAGGGTTGGTTCTGATATTGCTGAATTTCTCCTGTTATTTCGGCAACTTTCCGTCGCTTACTGAAGTTGATGAGACCCTCTGGACGATTCTGAAGAAAATCTGGATTGCCTTCCTCTGTTTTCAAAATATTTGTTAAATACATCCCTAAAATGATAGAAATGGTTTGTTTGTTAGCTATGCTGCCTGACAGTGCCAAAAATGTGTAGTTTTTTTAACAACATTATCAAACTCAAGCGGAATTTCAAGTATTATAACAAATTCTTTGCATCAAATTGGCCCAGAACCATTGGATATTCTACAATATACTATTCGATTTTTGGTTGTTCTGAAACCGAAGGAAAAATATGGATTAAACAGCCATGGTAGAGTTGAAGAGGGGGTTAATTGATCATTTGTATCTTATTGTTTTGGCTTGTTGAGGAAAGGAAGACAGAGACAGTTATTCGTCAGTGGTATTTTATAGTTTTGACTTACCAAGGAAAGGAACACAGGGAGGGTTAATAGATCGTAACTTCTCTTTATACTTCTTAAAGTGGTCAGAGTTTAACTCTTTGGCCTCATCAAAAGCCTTCATCAATTTATTTGGCACTTTCTGTGAGAGAAAATACTTTGTTGAAAAAATTGTAAACATGAAAAAAATTGTATTTAGATATTATTGACAATTTCTACATACTTTATTCAAATTTTAATCTTATTTGATTTTTGTTACTTAGACAGATTAAAAATAATACTGTACGTCAGCAGAAAAACCCAGAACAAAAAATCTAAAAACAATACACCATCAAGCTTCAATTCCATACATGAATTTATGATTTATTGATTGAATGGGGTTTTACGCCCTACTCAGGGATATTTCACCTATATGATGGCGTGCCAGCCCCATGGGTGGAGGAAACCACTTCATGTCACTGGCAACATGAAAGATGAGACAGAAAAAAAGAAAGAAAAAAAAAAAGGAGCAAAAAGTGATACCACAAAAAAATCTATTTCCTGATGTCTCTTAACTTCGAGAGCACAAGGGCATCAGGAAGCTCCCACCTAACCACCCGCCATGAATTTATGAGATCATAATAAACATGTAATGTAATTCCACCTAATTTAATTTCCTCTTCTTCAGTCCTCATCATGAATACATTTTACCAAATACATAAATGCAGATTTATCTAGTAAAATGAAGTTCCCTCTTTTCAGAATAAAGCTACTTGTTAATCATGCCACTCATAAATTCCCGTTATCACACGAACCACTACCTTTTTTTTAAAGATAATACTTACAGATTTAAATGTTTAACCCTACACATTACATAAAAGTCATATTTAATTGACCTTACTAGAGAGTGTTACTAGTTGTAGCTCAATAAACAGGAGTTTCAGGGAATAAACTACAAATCAATTTTTGTACAAGATTTGCCATCTCTTTTTCTGAAATGTCGAAAGAGAGCGATTTGGCAGAGGATTTAAAGAGGCTATACCTCAGATTTTTGGTATAAAGCTTTATCATAGTTTCGTAAAAAGTCAACAGTTTCCTTTTCATAAAACCGATTCACGCTAGTTTTGAATGAAAAACATTTAAAAATGCTGTATTTTTATGAATTTATTTCGATATGCACAAATGACTTTTGGCAGATGCCTTCCTCATGATTATTCTCCCCCAAGACGAACCACTTATCTATATTAGGTCAGTCGAGTTCCAACAGATGTCAATTTCTGGTTGAGTTCACACCTTCCCTCTCTTTGTTTTCATCATGTCTGCCTTATACGGAACCGCCTCTTTATAAGGCAGCAGCACTCATTAATCTTCGTGTATACATTAGACATGCGACCCGCATTACGATGTCTAACAAACTTTATTTTTATCTTGAAACTGTACATCGCACATTTACAGCGGTGGTATTTTCTGAAAGGTTTACTTTGGGCCATAATAGAAATATAGAGAAAACCTGGTTTAATTCGTTTCAGTCGAGTTTTAGCCTTAATTCTAAGGTATAACCTCTAAATAAATAGAATTAACAATCTTATGTATCTTACACAGAAATAATATGACATTTGTAATTTGCATCCAGAAGACTTCTCAAGGGGATGCAACTCCTGCACAATTCTGATCTTGAATAACTTACATGAAATGTATGCTCTAGCCTGTAGACTGGTGCAGAGTTGAGAGCACTGACCACCTCCAGAACACCATTAAAATTGTTGAGTTCTTGGAAGATCAACATGATTTCCATGACTCGATTCATCACAGCCACTCGTTCATCAAGGTTTTCAGCTTCTACAATACACCGCTCCATCCAAAATGTAAACTGAAATAAGAAAACATGACAGCTTTGATTATATATGTGTACAACTTACCATCTAAAACATATCATATAAATTTCTTAAAACCACCCTACAATTTCCTCAGTTCATCAGAAAACATTATTGAAGGGTTCAACAGTCAAATCTGCAATTGACAAAGCCACAGTGCTGCTAGACAGATGGATTGAAAGTGTCTATTACACATGTACATAATAATAATAATAATAAATCTTTATTTAGTAAGGATAACAGTTTACATAATAAACACTCAGTCAAAAACATGAATTTCAAATTACTATTTAGGCAAATGTTGGCAAACCTATAAAGCAGCTAATATCATATCTGAAGAAAACCATGATTTTAAACGGACACCAGTGCTGCAACCCACTGCTAGCGGTGAAGCCACTTGTGTCTGGAAAATGAGCAGGTAAGCAGGAATCTACTAGCCATTGTAGAGAAGGGTATCATTTTGAGTAAATATGTCTATGGCTGCATTGACACACAAAAACATGTCTACCTTAGGCAGATACTGAGGGTGGAATGAGGGATTTTGGAGGGAAACAGTGACTTCATGTAGTCTGCAGGTTGCTTCAGGGGGCCAAGAGAGGTAACCCATAGGGTAAAATCTTATGGGGCAGTATTTGAGCACATTACATGGGAAGCAAAGGCGCTTTTCGTAGAAAGGGAGTGTCTTAGTGTTTAAAAGACATGTTTTCATTGGGTTTTAACACCATGCATGCTCACGGGTATTTCACCTATATGACGGCATGTATCACGTCTGAAGAAATTCATGATATAAAACAGACACGGTGCTGCAAGTTACTGCTCTAACCACTTGTGTCTGACGTAGCAAGAAAGCAGGAATCTACTCACAATTGTGGAGAAATGTATCAGTTTGAGTAGAGTAGGTTTTAATTGGGGTTCAAGACCGTGCACGGGGATATTTCACCTTTATGACAGTGTACCTGCCAAATAGCCCCTTCCTAAAAGTGATTTGTCTCCCTTTGGTTACTACCGCCCTTCTGGGATAGAGGTGTATAGTACAAGGCATAAGCATGTCCAGGAGGTTGTGCTTGAAAGCCCCCGCTTAGAACAACAATGCAAGGGGGCGGGTTTTTTTAGCGCTCGCCAAGCCAAGAGATCTACTGTCCAGAAGTGTACTTAAACTGTTCGACAAAAAGAGGGACAAATCCCTTTCGGAAAAGGGTTATAGGTGGAAAAAACCACATCCGACATCAATGGCAACATGAAAGTCGAGGCAGGTCAAAAATCATGACACCACAACCAATTTAGTTCCTGATTAGAGAACACCAGGTAATCAGGAAGCTCTCGACCAGCCACCAGCTGTATCATTTTGAACAGACTAGGGGAGACTTTGCTTGGCAATCAACTTACCATTGTGGAGAAGTGTATCATTTTTAGTGAGGTTTTGCTTGTCAATGTACTCACCATTGTGGAGAAGTGTATCATTTTGAGAAGATTAGGCGAGGTTTTACTTATGTCAATGTACTCACCATTGTGGAGAAGTGTATCATTTTGAGTAGATTAGGTGAGGTTTTACTCTTGTCCTTGCTGATCCATACGCTCCCTACTAACTCTGATGGCTTCACAGCTCGGTACAAATCAAACTCTAATAATGTCACCTGTCTAGCTATTTCAATTGGATGAAGCTGAAATGGAAAAATGTACCATTATAACATATTAACAAGGCAAACAGTTGAATGAATGATGGTACCGATACCTAAAAAGTCTTATCCGGCTTAAACATTCTAAAAAATATTCAAATTAAAAATCAGCAACATAGCAACATATTAGTTTTTTT
>JAVFBY010431819.1:0-21979 GCA_034781015.1 Tonicella lineata
TTAAAAAAAGATTGCAGTTTATTGGCGCTGTGTTCTTTCCTGACAAAAAAGACGTAGGACGCAAGAACCCAGAACAAAATAACCTAGGACATAATACTCGGCGCACATTAAACCGAGTCATCTAATACGAATATGTTCCTATTTATTTTAAACCGGTGGGTTTTTTTTGTGTGAGGGTGCATGGGGAGGGGGGGGGGGGATTTCTTGTGTTAATTTTAAATAATTAAAGGATATATTAGGGTAGATTCAGTTGAATCAGTCCAGTTTTTTAAATTTATAATCAAAATCTTATACGCCTCCACAAATTTCACCGGTGGGTTTGTGCAAATAATTCTTCTTGTGCTATTTCAACAATGGGTTTAGAACTTTCAACATAAATGTATGTATTGTCGAACACTGCAATATGTACAACGTACAAAACATATCAATACAAAATATTTATCGGTTACCTCATGATAGAAACATATATCTTTAAACGTATGAAAAAATGGACTATTACTGACCAAACGGTATATATATGATGTGCCATAATCATGTTTGACAATCTATTTTTTAACTCATCGTAGCTGTCACATTCAGGTTTGGTATAGATTTATATGATCAAGTGGGACTTTTGTCAGCTTTTTACTTTTTGTGTATTTTTCCTGGGGTATTTTGTCCGGATCCCGTAATTTGTCTACAGATAAAACTTGATTAAACTTGTATAAAAAGGTTATATTTCTGTCAAGAATTATTTTAAAGCCCACTAACCGCTAAATGGTCTAAATCTATTTATAAAAGGAACATCGGCGAGTTTCTGTACTTTTTCCAGATAGAAAAGGTTATGAACTTTCCATTTTTGCCATAAATTGGAAATTTTGATTTACTTTTTTATCTTTAAAAGCAAACTAAAACTTTGTATTTACAGGGTTACCCCCTTTAAATACTTCAAACATTTTTCTTAGCTAAATTATGTCTTCGGAAAGGAAATAAAGTGTAAATTTCCACCTTCTCTGGGAAGCAAATATCCCCTTTATATCAATCACATCGGCACCATCTCGTTATTTTAAGAAATTGTTTTGAAACAGCTCATGATACCAGCAATTTTCCTGGAATGTTCTTGGTGTTGCAGTCTACGATAACTGGGGAGGACTACGATGTTGGATATGTATACAAATGTCTTTGGCAGTCGAGAGCGCTTTGCGACTAATTAGAACGACGGGAAACGTTGCATTATATATTTAAGGTAACAAAATGTAATTTTAGTAATGAATTGTGTGCTTATATTGTTTTATCACCCATCTCGTTCAGCGGGTAGCGAGGCTTTATATATATACTTAGTATGGGAAATAGGTTAATAACGTGTGTGGTTTATACGAAAAGACATACAGGTTGGTCGTAGGCTAATATAGTATTGAAATGCCTTATTTAATTCTGAACATTTTACGCACAGAACCATGTTGATATGACGAAGGTATCAGTATGCCTACTTATAAATATACATGTATATAATTATATATTTGGTTTAACAGTTTTGTAAGGTTATGCAAAGTTTTATTTATGATAATGCACGATATTGCTTTTGGAGCGCATATAGTTCTCAAGCCGAGCTGCATGTTCAATACTTCAAAATCAAATAAAATGATGTGTGTGGTGTAAAGAAATAAACCTCTTGCTTTGGAATGTGATCGACAGAAGGTTCACAAAGGTAAGCAATTTCTATTTTCACGGTGAAATCTTCTATTGATACTCTTAATTATACTGAATTTGTTTTTATTTCAAGGATGCTGCTCGGATGATGCGGTATTGATGGTTTAGCGGTTCCTTTGATCCCTGGGGGATAAAGGAAAGATTATTAGGAAGTCGGATAGATACCCTCATCAGAGTTTAGTGACAATGTGAGTGATTGCCCTGAATAGCGGCTAAATGAGCTGTGTTTTCAGTAGTCCGACTCGTGTATCTTGTTATTATTGGGTAACATTTCCACAACAATACAAAGGTGGGAGATTTAGCACAATGGCACCATTCGTAACTGTGACGTCAGGCCGAGAGTGTGTATACAATTATCTTTACAGCACAGATGGGACTTCGACAAGAGCATAAAACAAACTTGATTGAATACTATCACTGATAATACCTGTACAACCAAATAACGCGCATCATTACGTTCACGTCAATAAGCCACTGGGCAAAGACCTCACCAGACAACCCTTGGGCGATTTTAATGGGTTAGTAAAGCCGTACCTGTACCAGCCAAAAGGCGTGAAGTCAAGGCTTAGGTAGAGCTTTTGTTACAATTATTGCTACCTGTCCACTATAGGTCACCTGTTAGGTGTGAGCATCCTTAATCTCTCCGAGAAGCTGCAATTCAAACTAACATAAAACTCATAAAAATTACTATTACCACGTCTGGTCTTTTGTGCAACACACTACGCTGTTTGTAACAAGTTGTATGTAAGTGGAGAGCGAGCAAAGTCTCTGCCTGGTACCACGCTAAAACAAACGTACGGACCTAATATCGAATATAAACCGATACTGTAGAAATTGTCACACACATGTTGAGTAATATTATAGCCAATATAAACACCATGCTTCAGTAAATTGCAGATTTAACGCAATCACAAATACTTCGTAAAGTGATAAAGCCAATGAAGAACAGTGCGTATGGTTACTATGGCAGTATTGTGTATGGTGAACAGTTATGACTATGACACTGTGGCCAGGGAAACTATTAAAATTATTGGTATATCAACTGTGTTAGGTACTTTTCACCATAGGGATGTAAAGTTCCAGCAATTACAGACATGAAACGATCGACCTTGTAAGAGAGGATTATAATTTTCTTACCCATTTTAGTTTTCTTACCCATTATAATTTTCTTTCCCTTTGGGTCTTTGTTAATGTTGGCCACAAAAGTATGCTCATATCACGAATTCGTATTACAGATGTGTGATGGAAAACCGACATAGGACATATATTACCATCCCCCTTCCTCTCCCCATGCAACCCCCTGAGTCCCCAATGTACTATCATGATATAGAATATTCCATGAATATTAAGCTTGACGCTCATACAGTGATCCGCTTGTATCATGCAAAAATACACATTACATGGCTGATGGAACCGAACATATATACATCGTGACCAAAAAGAACATAGACATACAAGTGTAGGCTGCTTGCATTCATTCTTTTGACAGACATTAGTATAAATCATGAGTATTCAGAGGAACCAAAGACACACTTCTGGGTATTATTTTTAACAACGTTGGCATCAAGTTAAATGATTGCGTTAATAAATCTGTTTGAATTAGCGACAAAAGTACATACTGTATATACTAGTATAGCTTCGCTACAACTATACATGCATGCATGGAGTCCTCGGTATTAGTGAAACCTAATAATTGTATGGAGTCCAAAATCTCACCATTGAATCCAGACATCTTAATGGATTAATCGATTCAGACATACATAATTGTAAATAAAGGACAGTCTAGAAAAAAGTGGGATGCCGATTTCACAAAGTAACCATGAGCATCTAGATGGTTATGGCTGTTAAAGAGAGCTCCGTTAAAACTGCTAAATCCGTTATATTTGTTAATCTTTCACCCCACAGAGGTATTTTTGACAATTGAAGAATGATTTGATTTCTTTTTACAAAGTTCGATTTTGAAGGTATCTGATGTCAACAAGAAGGGAAGGATCAATAGCATATATATACAGTTTTGGCCTTTATATACCTGATGGCGATTTAACAAAAAAACGAAGGTTATTTTATTAACGGTTTACTGGGCATAAGAGAAGTAATATTATATTACAATGTTTTCTGCAACGGATCTATGTACATTTATTCTGTACATTTGCACAATTGTGTTTTATGCTAGGTTTAAATGTAGAATACTGTTTGCTTGTGTTATGTGAAATAAATAATTAAACGGGATTAGCAGAAACAGCCCGTTGTGCACGGTAAATATGACTCAGGTAAAAAGGGAACTGTAAAAAAGAAATATGTAAAAAGGGCTCATGTAATAAGGACACAAGTACAAATGCACGGCAAAAGGACATTTAATCAAGAGAAGCAATTAAAAGAAAAAGGTTTATTTGAGAAAGATAAATGAATTTAATAGTAAAGAAATGGTATTTCTGATAAATATGATTGAGATTTTAAGGAGTGCCATTTTCATTAACATTTCATGCAGTGTCATTTATATTTACTTATTGACATTATTTATTAAATATAGGTTTACCGACACTCTGCGAAAAACCCGTTCAGAAAAATCTAAACCCGGGGGAGAATCGAACTCGCGACCCAGGGACATCGTCCACTGCTAAACGGGTTTTTCGCAGAGTGTCGGTAAACCTATATTTAATATATATATCCCTAAAGATGATTATAGTTATTGACAACAATTAAGTAGTCAGAAATTTCTCTTTTATTTGTTACTCAACAATTCAGGTAAACCATGGATTCATGACCGGTACAGCCTACAATGGCTTATAAACTCACACCATACCCGTGCCATAATTCTTTGGACCAAGATATTAGTGTACCCTGTGAATGTTTATACATGTTGCGTGTTTATAATATGAACCTCTATACAATGATATTTTTCGCCTTATTTTATCATTTCTTTGTCGATAAATTATCCTTTTTTTGTTGAACGTTTACTTAAATATGCCTTTTCTCCTTTATTTGTTTTGACACTTGTGGCCTTTTTATCTGTGTTCTTATTACCTGTGGCATTTTAACCTGGCTCCCAGCCTATACCATATTTAGTAGTGAGACATCTGGAGACATTCAACATAATACTAAGAATTGCACAAAATATGTAAAACCAGTTTTATAAGCGCTTTGATTTGCTCTATCTGACGAAGAAGGCGTTTTTTTTTACTTTTGTTTTAAATTATTGAGTGGGAAGCTTAGTATGTAGGCAAGACAACTGTTATGATATCGTCAGATGTCACTCGTGAAACAATGTTTGTCGAAAGGTAAGGGATTTACACATTTACATCTCGATGCAAAGAATGAACGTATACCACATGTTGGTCCCAATGGAACGTTTTTGGGGATACAAAATCTAGCAATCTGCAGGGGATATATATAGGGGATACAAAATTGTGCATAGTGGGCACAAACTTCAGACTTACATATACTTATATGCCTAAAGCATGGAAGATCTATAAGCTCTAGCGTAGTTTGGGATACAAACTTTAGGAAAGCTTAGGAACGCTTCGAAGAATGAACACATATCATTTTGGTCCTTAATGAACGTTTTTTTAGGGGATACAAAATTTAGCAATGCTTATAGATCTAGAAATTATGAACACTTTTTCCGTTGTCATTTGACATGCGTTGTCTTATGCTTAACTTTGTATGCCGATATTAGACTAAACCTTTAGCTTTTGATGACAATATGGTGTCTAACTATATATAAATAAACGGTGTCGTAAGCAGTATTTCAGGTCCATTATCTCTGTGGGGGTATTAGGAACGTTCTTCAGAACACACGGGTTATAAACGCTTTGTAAATAATAAACCCACTGCAGCAAGGTGGTAGGTTCGTCCGAGAACATCTTGTGTTCGTAAACTTACTTCAGAGTGGCCATTAACTCTTATAGCGAAAGAATGCGAAAACAATAAATGACGTCATCGATAATTGCTCCCATGAAGGTTTGGTGTAAAAGAAACCGCAGGCGATGTCTCTTTGTTCAGTATATACGTTCTATTATTGAAAAACGTTGCACAACCTGAATAGGAAGACCCCTGTTAAACCAAAGCACAATTTGGAACGAGATAATACAAAAGAAACACAATGGTATACGGTACTAACTCGCCACGTCTATTTTCTGTGTATATACCGTATGGCGCGTCAGTTGTAAACAGAAAAAAGCTCGTTTAATTGTCTGGTTAGAGTAGAAATTGAAATTATTTACGACTTGCTTACACTACATGCAGTTGTGACTATAAGTAGCTATTCAAACGGAATTGTGTCTATATATTGACGGTCGCATTGAGCTAAGGTCGCTAGCATAACATTTGCATTAAATTGCCACTTTGGTGCAACTTTTATAGTACAAAGTGCATTTGTCTTTATAAAAAAAAGCAAAGAAAGAATACAAAAACATTATGCTTATCTCTTTATCTCTGCGAAAATAATGAAACTGAATTATTTCAACATAATTGTTTAAATGCTAGTTCTTAGTTTGAAGTATTTTACCAACCAATAAATACAAAAGCGTAATAAAAAAAAATATACAATAATTGATGAGTAATTTATTCTTTATTGAGTAAACAGGGTAATTCGAAATTGCAATAAGCTACGTTGCATTCGATATGAAATATAAACCTAGGAAAGGAGAAAAGGGCCTATTACGAACGTCATCAATGGCAATGCATTCGATTAAAATCAATATTTGATTGATTTCATTCCATTTTCTTTGTCCTTTAATTTTCAAAAAGTAAATTTCATTAAAAAGGTATATTTTTTTCATTCACAAGTATACGTGTTTAAATATTCCGGTAATAGCCAATGGCGATTGGCAATTCTAGTTAATTAAGGGAATGCATAGATATAGCGTTACTAATATAAACAAAAGTCTGTCGTCATATAATTGGAAAGCATGTAATATATCCCTGGCTCGTGCCAGGCTAGTCGTGTCCATTAAGATTATAAAAGTACTGACAGATGCTCTACAAATTTATTCAAATGTGTTCAACGACCAGAAGACGACGTTGCGTCATCAGCGGTCGTAATGTACCCAAAATATAGCGAACAATACTTAAACGCGTTAACTACCCATAAGCATGGAGCGCCTCGGGCATTACTATAGAAATAGGACCTTCTCTAACATTATATTGTAAATGTTTCAAAGTAAATGTTTTGTAAATAATATAGAACTACTTTTTCTCAGATGAGTTCACATTGAACAAAAACGTATATAAAAGTACAGCGAACACGAGAAAGAGGGTTGCTCTCGTGCAATGATATACATCTTTAAAATGTTAAATCCATTGATTATGTTATTTCATTTAGTTAATCAACAACTTGAACAACAAAAGATAACATAGGCTACTAACACAAAGGGAAATAGAATATAGACGGTCACACAGAGTATCCATTATGCCGTACCGCAATATTGTGCAAAAAAGTAAATTTTCTGTTCTGTGTATTTAGACAAAATTTTAGGGGCAATCAGACTTTGAGTAAAGGGCTCACACCTTGATAGACATAGCTGTTAACTAAAGCAATCGGTAGGAAACTGGACACCGATTTTCGTGGTCAATCCTTCCTCATTTAATTCTAGCCTGATGGTTATCCGACCAGGCGAAACAAGACGTCTAGATAGCTCGGGGTGATCGGCTCCACCTATTGCGTAATTATTACGTGAAAGCACGAGGGATGTAAACTGAACATGGGCAGTACTGCGTGGGCCTGACTCTGCATTCCACTTAATGTGCTAATCGTTGAAACCACCCATGTCCTTATGTACACTATTACCTATACCTCGATTCACCTCAGGGAAAATTGTACCTCTTGCGATTTAACACATGGCTACAAGAAATACCAGAACTCTTACATGTCACTCGACAGGTTAGTTATGGAACATATGATAAATCCAGAGTGCAATATGTTGTTCACAACCAATTTGAGAAAAGTTGCCATAGAGGTCTGATTCGTTTTAAATTTCAACCGTGATGGTTTTTTTTTCTATCATCAGCCTTGGTAGCTGAAAAGTCGATAGAGTTTTGGTCCTGCTAACCAAAGGCCCCGGGTACGATCACCGTTGAGGGCATGTCACATTTTTTGTCTGCATTTATAAAATATATTTGTCATCATAGGGGACAGAATAAAAAGAGGTTCAGGGTACAGACTGAAGTTTTATTCTATTGTCTGATGACGACTTAAACAAAAAGAATATCGAGTTATAATTTTATGAATCTGTTCAGGGATGACTTGGTTAGGCCTACATATAAGCTGTTACTGGGTAAACAAGATGATTTGCTTGTGCCTTTAAATTCTCGTTTTTATTGGGCAAATGTCTCCCCGCTGCAACCTTGCACATTAAACTGTATTACTATCCCCAGTGGAGGCATGTCACATTTTCTTTCTCTGCGTTTCTAAAAATATATATTTAACAAAACTTTGGGAGAAATGTCTACCCAGTCGTTGATATGTTAATATAATGTAAGATGCTTATAACTTGGGTAAAGCATACTGACTACTCCGATCAAGGACAACGAATTCAATTTAATGAAAGTTTTCATTTTGTCCACGACAGAGCATCTTCAGAAGTAGTTTTACTACTTTTGTTTCTTACAGTTCTGCGAGTAAAACTAATAAGCTATAGTTTGTTTGTTTGAATTCGGTTTAACGCCGTGTTCAGGAGTGTTTCATCTATATGACGCGCCTCCCTTGATGTCAGTGGTGACATAAAAGATGAGAGAACACAATGACAGGACAAAAAAAGGACACGACAACAACTCTACTTCCTGTTGACCCATAACTCTTCGAGCACCTGAGCATCTGGAAGATCTCGCCCAACCACCCGCTATTAAATAAGCTAGTAATTTTAAAACTTCTCGAAGGTAAAGCAATGATGAAACGAGAAAATAAAATTTCGATTAATTATATCATTTATTTGATATTTCGAACAACAAAGTTGCGTAAATCTCTATTTACATATAATAACTGTGTAAACAACATGGACGGATAATATAGTTAAGACGATCGAATATTATGTCTTACACAACACAATTATAAACAATAGAGTCAAGAATACTATGTTAAATTGTCAACATGCTTAAGCAAACATTTTGTATTCTTTGGACTAGGAAAACGATCAGATAAATAATAATCAGTTGATATGTAAACTTTCTTCGATCGCAGTTAAATAAGGTGGAATATATAAAATAACAATGCAGCATAAAACTGACAACAGTATTCCACGTTCTTTAAAGACGATGTGCTTTATTCGAATACTTAAAGCTTATTATTTTATAACATTCTATTCATATATAATATTGTTGTATACTTTTTATAATGTACATGTCTTAAATACAACGTTTGTATGTATATTTGTACTTCACGCATATTTACCTCTTTGTAAATCTCGAGGCGAACAACAGAAATCAAAGGAAATCATCAACATTGAACTACCCCAGTAATTTGGTTCGACTTCAATAAATTTTCAACATAGGATATTTTTTTTCATTTATCATGTCACATTTTACTCTATCGTTATTCATATAGACAATATAATATCAATAAAAGTCTTCGCACACACATTTTTAACAAAAGATCTTGGAGAAATAATTTAACAGTATATTACAGTATGTACATAAACGGTGTATATAAGTTCTCTTATGTCTTTGACTATTTACAATATATACACAATAATCACAAAGTTGCTTTTTAGTGGTAAATGCATCATTAAGTCTAATAATGAGCGGCCATTAATGGGATTTGGGGTCTACTGTAATAACCGTCGTGCAATGCGGTTGGAGAAGAGAACTGCTTTTCTGTCATCATTTGTGAATACAGCCCTTTTAGGTAAAATTGTCGGTCCGGGCTGTTTGGCATCATGGGGAATGGAGAAACTGGCAAACTACCCTGAAAATACGGACTTCCGTTTAACCCAGCATGCCCTAATCCTACCGGAAGCGAGAATTGTAAGTTTGGCGTAGTGGGGGAAGCAGTTTCCACTGAGCCTCGTCTTAACGGCGTTGATTGTCTCGGTGAACTTTTTCTATCACTGATGGAAGTCAGGCTCGATATACTGAAATCACTCAGTCTGTTTGGACTAGGATTGCTGGATTTATCTGAAGAGTGGTCAGAGATGGGTGAAACTGAGAAACAAGATTTGCAGAATCCGTTATATAGTTGTTTTCGTGATGCCAAAAACCCTTTACCACATTTAGCGCATTCTTCTTGTGCCTCTCCCTCGTGACTCTTGATGTGGGTTTTTAAGTTGCACTGGAGTGCGAATTTCTTGGTACAGAGATGACATTCGTGCGGTTTCTCGCCTAAAAAAAGAAAAAGGGGATATTAAATTTTATTTCTAAGGTTGAGGCTTATAACAAAAAGTTTTTAAGACGGTAATAAAATACAAATGTATAAGGATAACTTCTAGTTTTCCAATAACAAAGACATGTTGGCTTGGAACACTAGCATAGAAACTTTTACGTCATTGTGAGATTGGGGGTATAACGAGTCATATATATATATATACCGAAATGAATGCTAATAATTTGCTAAATACAAAATGTGCACGGTATTAGATTGCTTTATTTACAATCTATGTTACAAAATTGTACTGAGCAGTGTATTTACCTGTATGAAGTACCAGATGGTTTTTGAGGTTGGTTTGTTTGCTGAATCCCCGGTTACAGATGTCACATTTAAATGGCCAGGATCCGTTATGTACATACATATGACTCTTTAGGTCGCCAGGAGTGGGGAAAGACTTGGCGCACATGTTGCACTTGTGTGGCTTTTCCTGTTTAACAAAAAGAGAAGGAAATATTATAAATATGAACAATTCTTAAAAATCATAGACAAATTATGGAAATTACCCAAACTCGTCAGGAATAATGACAAAAAAACATTCAATGGAGTGGGATATAGACAAATCTTATATATTTTTGTGCTACCTATTGTTATTCCAATAAATACGTCGTAAACGAAGAGTAAACAAAAGCTACACTTAAGTTGAAAATACAATACAGATTCCCGAATTTATTTGCCTTTTAAGCATTTTGTTTCATTTTTACTTCTATAATTAACATATTTGTTCCACAGTGATAAGACAAATATAAGCCAGTTCTTACCTTATTGTGTGTCATGCGGTGATAATACAGGTTGGAACTAGCAGTAAAACATTTCCCACAGATTTTACACTGATGCGGCTTTTCCCCAGAATGAATCCTTCTGTGTGTATTGAGAGAAGATGAAGTAGAAAAAGCTTTCCCACAAACATCACAAGCATGAGGCTTCTCACCTAAAACAAGAGAAAAAAAAGAATAAATAAGCCATTTTGTAAGTGGATATTATTTTTCACTCTTATTATGATTTATCATATCAGCCATACTTCTAAATGCATACTTTGAGAACTACGGATTAGGCATACCTTTAGTCTTTTATGTATGTTATCCGATGTTATATAAGGATTTATAAATTAGAATGGTAAAAGTGTTGTTTTTTCTCCCCAATATCGCTGCTCTACTGTCGTAATTCGGTTTCGAAATGTATTGGTGACATCATAACTACACAGTATTTCTATTTCAATCCGAAAATTTAAAAAAAATATTTCGAAAATCTACTAACCGGTATGTGTTCTCATGTGACGTTTCAACAAAGATGGTCGGTCAAATTTCTTGCCACAAACTTCACACGGCAGCCATGTTCTCTCTCTATTACGGCGTACAGGGGGCAGCACTGTGGCAGGTAGAGAAATGCTCTGGCCATGCGCTAATCTCAGGTCCATGGCTGTTAAACTATCGTCTTCACTCTGTAAACGGAAAAACAATGTTAAAGCTAGGTGGAAAACGCATCCTCAAAGAAATTAAAACCCAAGAAGACATCGTTGATAGTGATTTTTACTGATGCGATTTAAATGAATATCCTTGTCCGAAGTGGGTGGAATATATAGCTATTTGATCGCCATTTAAAACCCGAAACTTCAAAAGTAGCAAGATCTATTTTCATGAAGATAGAGACTTATTAAGGGCGGCAATTTCAAAGGGTTTGTTTTTTACCTGCGCTTTGTATGTAAATTACATAAAGTTACTAGTTGTTGATGTCAGGGCTTATGTACTTACCGAATCAGATTTTGACCTTGATCTATCGGTTCTCATGTCCACACTAGCGTCATCACTAATTCCAGAGAAACATTCATCGTCGCGTGACACAGGTGAACAAGGTAATACTGGGCTTACAGGTGAGAATCTCATTGATAAATCTTCTGGTTCTGCAATAACAATACGAGAATCGTTTAATATACTTACACACATAACAAGTAATCGGTCATTATATTCGGGTTTAAAATTGAGAATGTTTTTTTTTGCCAAACTGATGTCAATGTTAACAAGAAAATATAATATCAAACAATTCTGATTGTTTCCTGGAGGTTTTTTCTGGCCTTGCTTAAGTTTATAACAAAATATACAAATCTAGTACATACCTCTGTGCTCAATTTTAATTCTTTTAGCAGGCATCTCTTCGACTTCCTCATATTCGGGTGCATCAAAGGGTTCAAGGTAGGCTACAATTTCAGTATTTGGAGGAATGCATTTTAAGGCTTTATAAACTGTATGTCGGTTGATTCTTGTGCCGGTGATATTTGCTTCTGATGGATTATTGCAAGTGCGTAGAAATCGAACCCAGTTGCAGTGACGTACTTCTGATCCTTCAACTGACCATATATCTTCAGTACAACCATATTTGGTGCGGACCTGTAAAACATTATAGAGAAGAAAATTATAATAAATATCTGATTCATTTGGAAATGTATTATCAATATGGGTATAGAATTGTATAGTTTCGCTAAACAAGCAAAATAACAATATATTGGCAGTATAAGCCTGGTGCACTATGTTTGTGTTTATGGGCTATAGACAAACAGACTTCAATATGGCGTCAAGTTTTGCAGAATGTTACATCTGCAGCACGTGTTGATGTTATTCCAGCTAATTTATTTCTAAATCTATGTTATGATATATATGGCATTGAGTGGGTGCTTGTGGCGACTTTAAAACAAACGCGACGGACTTTGTTAACATGTTTATGATGCAATTACATTGTTTATCAAAAAGTAACTGATGTCTGTCTATTTACCATACGGCAACATATGACAGCTCTTTGGGCTTGCGACTCAATTAAAGTAGATACATGTTGTAGTTGTAATAATAATACAGATAAATATTTTGCCATTTTATAGCTAAAAGATTTCTGTTAAAATTAATGAGCTATTTTTCCAAGTTTTTTTTTTAAATTCATTAGATTTCTTTTTTGTGTTTCTAGTATTCGCTCAATGTTTTGTTGCTTTTATATTGTCTTTTCCTTCTTAAAAAAAATCTAAATTTAACTTAGAAATTAGAAAAAATTATGTATCACTTTTTTTTCATAGTTTTTACTAGCAAATCGTATCTTTGCGATGATCTGTAATTGCCGGATCAGCAACTAAGAATTTGTTTGAAACCGAGACAAGTTTAACTATAGCAACAAATGAGGTTTGGCTGTATGGTCTTTCTTTAGAGAATGCAATGTTACACGATATAGGGATTATAGTGGAGCTACGTGATGGTCGAAAGACAGCTGTCCTGTGATGTAACCGGCTTATATCACCTCACTCTTTATTCATTAGAGGGCCGTAGGGCAATCTATGCGAACTAAGGTACCATCGGGCCTATACTCGTGACCCTAAAGTCTTTAATAAAAGAAAACAGGATTGTTCCAAATAGACCCCTTGTAAGTAAGATACAGCAAGTTAATGAACCTTTTCGACAATACTAGATTACGAGGGATTTTCCGATACTTTAACATTACATTAAAGTCTTTAGAAAGTTCAGCCGGATCACATCATTGCTTTTATTTAGTTTCCATACCCTACGGCATGTTTACCCATCCCCGTTATGTCAATTGCTTCACTTTATAATTCGCTGCAATTCAGGTTCTTTTGAACTTACTATTCACAATGATAGTCTCGTCGTCATCTGCTAAATGGGCCATCAACATTATCGATTCGCTGGCGTGAGAGTTACAAGCGAAAGTTTTTGTATTTTGGGACTTTAGCTTTTAGACAATTAGCTGTCTATTTGCTGTTTTAATATCTAGCGATAGCAGCAAACGAGATAACAAAAAATTATTCCATATGGAAATAAACGTATGAAACAACGCATACCAATAAGCCAAGCACAAAGAGGGACAAACCAAGTTGGTATGCTAGTTCACTTAAACGACACATGCATGTTATTACTAATCAAACTTCATGCTGTTTTGTGCAATTTTGGCACGCGGTTGTTACAGATAAACCCGCTGAGAGATTTTCGTAATATCAGATTGCATGCCATACGTTTGGTGAATAGGATTAGCCTACTTAGAGTCCCACCTACTAACAAATCCGTGTTAAGATTTTCCGGATTTTGACGCCGATGCCTTGTCACGGGGAGGAGACTTTATGAATTCTAAATGATAATGCGGTTTTTGATGCAAGTATACTGCATTCAAGGCAACAGGTAGAGGCCGAGGATGTCACCCCGCCCCACACCTCTGTGGCATGCAGGGGTCTAGGAGCTGCCAAGGAATAACAAGCCTCCTGGGATCGGTCTATAGTAACATCCCTGGTACCCACGGCTTCTCCCCCGGGGACGGGCAGTGTTGATAAATGCAAGTAATCCGATACCGGATAGAAAATCGAGGGTAATTATTCTAATGCCAGTTGCTTTTCACAACATTGGTGATTATCTAAACTTTCGCCTATCCTCATAACCTCAACCCATATGTTACTGATTTTCTTCCGGTAGTCCTCAACAAATACAACCCACTTATATTTCACTAAAACAAACACTATCAAAATCTATACAGATATCAGAGTCAATGCCCAGAGAGCTTATGTAAACTGTTAACAAATGTGACAGAGAAAGGGCTAAAAGGGAAATTTCCGATGCCATATATAGACTGCAGTAAAATCTTTAAATTCAAATAATATTTTTACAAATGCGACAAAAAGTGAAATTTCGCATATAAGATTTGCCCAAAAAATTTGTTCGAAATATATAATGGATCAAATGGCGGATAGACTAATTGTAATGTGAAATTAGCCAACACTTGTTTTGTGTAAATTTTCTGGAAGTCCGTATTCTTTTAACGAGGCGTGAAAGCGTTTAGAGAAATGTCTCACACCCAGTATTAAATACTCGTTTATTTCTCTTTCGGTAGAGGTTTTTTCGATACGCTTGGTCAAATTGCATTCAATAAAGTTTTAAGAGGTACTCTGTGATAGACTGTAGATCAGTCATATAGATTTGTGTACGCTTAATAAAGTTGTACACCATGAAGTATTGGTTCAGATCCGGAAACATTTTGTCGTTTCAATGGACAGATCTTCAGCAATCCTTTCAATGGACCTATCTCCAGTGCTCTCCAAAAAATATACCACTGTTGTATGCTACTCTATCTATTGTTCATGCTACATTATTAAAAGCTCTGTTCGTTTTCTATATAGTTCACATAAGGTTTTCTTTTCAATACATAGTACACTACAATATATATAAGAAGAAGAAAAAGTTACTAAAGTTAAACTTTTTAACCTACGGATGCGTTTTGTGTATAACCATCTTTGTATTGGGGTTTGCATTAATAACATTATTTGCATTTCCTAAAAATGTTAAGCAACTGCCTAAAGTGAAAAAAATATGAATTTACTTTTATGTATTGAAATTAGATAGATTGATTAAATCAGTAAAACAATGAATTTAATCATAATCCAAGCTAATCAATGAAAGTCCAAGCAGTTCAAATCATCTAACTCCTAATGTTTTAAATAAGTTAGGTTGATAAGCTTATTATATACAAATTGTAGCTATTTTTATTTTGCCTCTGGCTTGCTGCCAGTCCCTTTGAACCTATCCTTAACCCCCACCTTCGTTATTACGTTTACTCGAGGGTCAGGGCAGCGGGATGGCCCGGGGCACGGTAAGGATTATGAGGAACAGCAGGGATAATCCCAGATTTAACAGTTTACCTCTTAACACCCCTTTTATATTTTTCGCTCAATGCTGCTAATCGAATAAAAGTTTTTTCGAAGGATGTTTTCACCTCAAGTACTATATAGTTTCTTAGGGTTACAGCACAGGAGAATGTTATTCTAAAGTACAAATGATGCCACCAGGGATAGGGTACTCGATCTTTAGACTCTGCTAGGGGAGTCTTTGAGTAAAGTTTTTGACGGATTAAGCAAACACGTACAATGGAAAACTGAATTGCGCCTATAACATGGGAATTTTGACTTATGTCAGTTAAACATAATTTTCAGATTTCTTGCGCTTAAAGTTATTGTTGTAAAATTTAATCACATTGTACACTGATTTTTTAAATTATTACTTGCGTGAAGAAAAAACCTTAAAATATTGATTTACACAAAAAAACAACAACTTTTAACTGGATGGTTCTTTTTTTTTGTTTACTGATTTACACATTTAAACCTAATATCGTTTTTATCCATTTTATTTATTAAAATAGCTTAACCAATATGGATTTACTTTAGCTGTCAAAATAAAGGTAAAAATGACATACACTAGTGAATGGATGCATAATCCGATTACATACCTAAGCATCGGTACCCATAATTGTAACTAGATTAACAGAAAAATACAATAATAATCATTATACTTACATCGGACTTATCCATTTTGGAGAAGATCTCGAGTCTATCTAAGCGGATTTCTCCACGGTCTGGGAAAAACTCCATACCAGGGACGATCACTCGTCTAGACCATAGAGTGGCCGTCATCTCTAGTAAATTGTCAGCACGTGTGGCCATAACAAGGCCAAACTCTTGCGGTATCAACACACACGATTCCATTTTGTAAGTTTTTTGGCACTGTTTAGAACGTTCAAAAAGTTTCAATCCAGTACCGGACACAAAACTGTCACTTGTTGCAATTGTCGGCAATAATGTTCAAAACTGTATCTGGTAAAGCATTGATAGTCAATCCAACAACTGACTGCCCAGCTCGTTTGACAGTACTCGGTAGCGATGACGCAAAGAATGATCTTTAGAGGAGTAAATTCGCTGTATAAATACGACTGACAACTACTGTTTGGTCAAGGTCTGTATTCAGACTGTGATTGGTTCATTCCAAATCAAGAGCAGCTTGTAAATGACACATAATGTGACAGTCTGACCGACCACTCGCTTCCTATTGGTCAATTCGAAAGTACCCCGGGGTGAAGGGGGTGAATCGACTAATACCTCAGCCGTTCACAGGAACGATGAAAGGCCTTCTCCATACTGGAGAGACTACTGATTGGGATTCAATAGACAGCATGCGGAGATGTTATTTCATTCATTTCAATGGAAACCCCTGGAAATGGTTTTGAATTTTGAAGGCCATTTCACGGACACAACTGGCTCTCGCGCGTCGCCAGCAAACATTTATTATCTATTGCATACAACTTACTTTCGAAATAATACAGTTTGTAGCACCTTAATAGTTTAAAAGAAGTGATGATTTTAATTAAATTGTAACTTGATTTATTAAAACAGACATACTTGTATTCGTCAAGGCGTGTCTTGTCACGTAGCCTATCTTCACACCCCGCCCTAATTTATCAACTTGTCCAAAAGTGAGAGATTTTAACATATGTTACCTAAAAGTACCCAGATCAATTCTAATGTTTTTTTAATGAAATATAAACTATGTAGAGGTGTTAACTAGGGCAGGGTTAACAGGTTGGAAATGAATATGTTTTCAAAATCCTTTTAGGCGCAGGACTATAGTGGCATTAAAAAAATACCAAGCAAGAAGAAATCTTAAATTTGACACCAAAGATTATTGAAGAAATGCAAATGACCTTCCATGCAGTTAGTTTTTGTCGATACATAAAGTCAGATGAGTAAGATCTTAATAGGAGATAAAGTCATTTCGTCTCCACACAAATTTGTAGTATATTTCAAATGGACAAAAATGTAGGAATACGTATGATATGCAAACATTGTGATGGACCAAGCTAAAATACACATGCGAAGCAGAAAACTTTTGGCACTGTATACTCCAAAAATATGTTTAGCATGGGTATCGTTCATTCGCAACATAAAAGTAAAAATATCAATGAGTTAATTCGAAATGGATAAAATTACATACTCGCACTGAGTTGTCATAAAGAAGAAATGTTACAGAAAATTCAAATAATATAGAAATAAATTAGTAATCAATGATATATAATATTATCCACATTTCATCTTCTCCACATTTATACAATATGTACCAGGACAATGACAGATCCGTGTAACCAGTTATAATCTTTATGTTTTCTCAATGGTGTAATGATGAAATGGTTTATTATCACCTCAGCATTATTATCTAGGCTGTAATATAGACACAAGCGTAAAGCTAGTCAAAGTGACGGACATGTCTATGCCCATCTCTTCCTTATCAATTGAAAACTATATGTAACGCTTCCATAGTTAACAAACAACAGTTCCTGTATTCGAACTTTCACCTTTGTTTGCTCGAGTGTGTCGTATTGTAGAAAACCTTGTCACATTTTACGGTATATGATTTTACACGAATAGATATCGATGCACGCACACATGTGCATGGCGTTAGAGAAATGCTATTTCTGTAATGTTCTCAACGTAAAATAAAATTTTATTTGATTTAAAATGATCACAAAATTATTAAAAGAAGAAAAGTTTCGCAAATCTTTATTAAGACCGAGTCTATAGACACCCTATAGATTTACTACCAGTATGACATTGAAATCTGAAAATGACAGCTGAATTAAAATGTGACATTTGCTGGGAATGTTCCCGTTATGGATTATGGCGGCCCCCGCTGGGAGCTGAGAAATGAACGTTAGGTAAATGTCTAAATATATTGAGAACCAATTTTGTCAACTTTCCTTCATTTGCCATAATTGTGCTATATTATTTACGCTCTGGTAAAAAAAGTCGTGAGGGATTATGTAATGATTACCAATGATAAATAAATAAATCCCAAGCGGTATGAACTTGTATTTGATTAATCTTAATCCGCTTTACACATGTGTACGAAATATACAATCGTTTGTAGAAGTAGATATTAGTTTGGCTCGCTGAATTAAAATATATCCATGCTGACAAACAAAACTTAACGCTGGTTGTGTTTTGCAAATATTTCAAATTATACTTGGTTGTTATCTTTGGTCAATTAAAGATGGGCCGTATACATGCATTAAGTTGTTTACCAAAATGATGCCCTGAGTGTGTGGAAACTGTTTACAATCCTGCTACAGCCGCGTAAACTTGTTGATTGTGAGGTGGACTTTTCATGCCACATTGTTTATGTCAACATTTTGAAGGAGTTTGATGTACCAGTATATCACCTGTCCACATATTTTTTTTACCTGTAAGTGACACCTGCAGCAGGTGGATTAACGATTAACATTTACAGGTGTTTATCCTGAGATAAGTGGATTATCCTGTAATCTGTTCCAACAATGTCCTCTTATTTCGATAACACACAGTTATATAATACTGAATGTGATTTATTACTTTTTTTATTACTTTATTACGCATTTTTTTAAATTTTGAGATAAACGTTACGTTTTTTTAAAGATATTTCATGTAACCCGACAATCTCGCAATATTTTGTACAGATATATAGCCAAGCAAAATACAAACGTCATTTTTTCCCCCCATGAAACATGCAGTAGACATGACACCACTTAAACCCCAGAAATGTACTACAGGAGAATTTATTGTGGTGTTGTCTGTTTCCCTCTGTCCTGTCTTCTTTTCAATGTTGCCAGCAAAATCGGGGGTTGTTTCATCCACTTATAGGATTGGCACACCACCATATGACTGAACCTAAAACCGTACCGTAATAAAAAAACCCCCGAAAATTCGACTAAGATGGAGACACACAATAGAAACCGTGAAATTTTAATGAAATTTTAAAAGGCAGAAGCTTTATCGTAATGTTTTTGTAGTCCTTTTCAGAGCTTCACGTTCATTTTTCTGTAAATCGCAGAGATACATCATATAATAAACTACAATGTGTGCAAAAGAGTGGTCGAAATTCAATAGATATAAATAATAATTACTCAAATCGTTTGCATCGAGTAGCTAGTTTTTACAACCAGATTACACAGGAAAATAAATGATCTGTTAATCAATTTTTAATTGTTAATTAATCACCTTAATGAATAGGCTCCTGTGGCGTCTCCCATTCAAATTAGTCTGATATCATTAAGACGAGACAATCGGCGCGAGTTACACCACATGATACGTTAACTAAACAATATATTTGTCGGAATCAAAAAGACACTGTCTTCTCAGTTTGGTTGAAATGAAGACAAACTATCACCAAATAGACTACAACGGAGAAAATCGAATTAGCCTTTGATCTTAACTTGTAAGCTATATGCTTCCTAATTCAGGCATGACACAGAACCAGCAATACGTCTAAATATAATCGAAAATGTTTGTATTAAGTAATATATAATTTTCACATATGTATGAAATATGAAATTTATTATCATCAGTATTTCAAGGGTAGCATATTAATCCAAGAATATTATAAAACTATAATATTGTTTAAGCCGATTGTTTTGTACCTTTATAATATCCTACATATAATTATATACATGTAGGTCCATCCAAAAGCAGTTGACAGAAATGAACAAATCTTAAAACTGTTTTAGTTAAGTTCTATTGACATTACTGAACCAGTTATTTTTACCGTCGTAAGCCGATAAACCTTTATTAATTAGTAACGAGGAAAGTATTGCTGCCTGGATCGGATTTGTTTGATTGGTGTTTTGTGCACAGATCGACCAAAAGTGTAGAGGACATTAAATTTGGTCTTCCCAGAATTATGCTTAAGAAAAGTGCCTGTTCTCAGATATATTTTTTTATAGCAGTGAACCGTTTTATTGATTTATAATACGCACCTTTTATCGTCAGAAAAATTAAGTATTAATCGTTAAAGATTTTTTTTTAATGTTAGCTATATAGAATTAAAGGTTGCAATAAATACTGCTCAAGAAAGTTTCTGTTGTGACTTTCGTCAAAACGTATCACCTGTCCTTAATGTTATCTGTAACTCACACCTGAAGCAGGTGGAATAACGATTAACATTTACAGGTGTTTATCTGGTGGATTATCCTCTAATCTGTTCTATAAATCTCCGCCCACCATTTTAAAGTTAGAATACCATAATGTACGTATAGATTAGAGCCTGTTTGGAATTAAATCTAAATTAAACTGTATTATACGAACAAACAAGATCCGAAAAATAAATTATATATATTTTGGCAGTTTTAGTTTAGAACGAGTGTAACAAACAACAAAACAGTGACCTTTGCAAAGCACTTTTTATCATTTGAAGATCCACTACTGGCGATGGTTTGTAAAAAAGAGGAAATATATAAGAGCCAAAATTAAGTTTCCTTCTTTCAGTTTGGGGATAGATTATTAATTCCATATTGTTGTAGCCGGTTGCTATATTTAAAATTGTTGTCCACAATTGATGATACAGTTGAAAAAAAAATTGAAAAGTGAAAAAGAACAATGCATCTATAAATTTAAATTAAATCTGAATATACCGCGCTTAGGATGTTAATTTGTAATTGTTAATTAATCTCCCGAACAAATGGACTCCTGTGACGTCCACAGTTCATATTTGTCTGGTCTCATTAAGAGGAGACAATTGGGTCGTGGCCCGCAACAGGATTTCCCGTAATGGATACCTATATATTCATATAGACCTAAAAGACATTAATTTTGCCTCTTGAGTTAACACTGGGCCAAACTACCACCCTACAACAGAAAAGATCAAATCAATTTACTCTTTGGTCATTTTTCTATTAATAAATTTGTTATATATAAATCGAGATCGAGTATGCTTGTCGAAGCAAAGGCTAAATGTTTTCCTTTTGTTTTATATATGAATTCAAAGATCCACATTTTAAGTGATCCAGACATGTGTATGTAATTGAATTCTACAGAAAAAAAATATTCACATAACTATGCATTTTTTGATTTCTGTCGAGATAACTGTGGATTATAGCGAAGCGAAACCTTGGACAGAGATGAATTTTTCATTGTCGGTAATCTTAGAAAAGAGTATTAAATTTGAATCCACATGTATGTAAATACAGCGTAAAGATGCTTTATACGTAACAGTATGTGTATACAGGAAAAGCAAATATTTCGAATCAAACTTGGTTGTTATCTTTGATCAAAACGTGGGAATATGTAGGCTATATTGCCCGGCCAGAATGTATTAATGTCCTTAT
>JAVFBY010431820.1:0-14076 GCA_034781015.1 Tonicella lineata
AAGGAATATTGTTAAGCTTTTTATCTGTATATATGGTGCAATCAAGTGTCTTTGACGACATATTCCACAATAAGAGGATGAGAATAAAGCTGTACGTTATTTCTATGCTAAAAAACCCCACTATATATAAAATATCCTATTTTGTATATTTTACCGTAAAAAAAAATCAAGTAAAAAAAATCAAATACAAAGAAGGATTTTACCCATTTCAGCGGGAAAAAATACGGCTGGCTTCGATATATAGAACAGCTTAAACAAGTGCATTGGGTAAAACAGATGGCTATATTGGTTTTACAACTCGGCTCTCAGAAAATTCAATAATTTGATTGAAGCAGACGATCATGTTCTATATGGGTGGTTTCCTTGCCTTTTTCTTTCCGTTGGCCAGACTCGTCACCATATAGGTGAAATACTGAGTAGGTCTCATCGTACGAGTGGCGTCAAATACCACTTAAACTATCAATGTATAACGGAGGTTTTTGCTTTTTTTTTTTACAGGACTTCTATTGTTTTTTCATCAGATAATATACGAGCTATGTCTCTATCGGTGGTCAAAAGAACGGATGCCAAGGATTTAGGAGAGGGGCCTCACTGGGACCCATTGGCCAATCAGATAATCTACATTGAAATGTTCGGGGGAAGCCTTCATCGATTGGATGTAACAACTGATAAACACGAGTCATATCATGTTGGTATGTATTGCCCCATTTGATTAAAACCGGTATATAACCGGCTTGGTCTCAAAGAGGCTCCATTTTATGTAGCGATATGCAGCAAATTATGCGGTTTCAAATTATGCAAATTAAGCGGTCGTCCATCGGCGAATTAGCGTAGCCTACTGTTGTAACAATACGCACGGCCTACGTGACGATGACATATATGCATGGGGATATAGCGATCAGCACCGTCTGTCTGTCCGTCCGTCTGCCAGTATGGCAGTATCTTTTAAACGCAACTCCTCCTAAAGTTCAAACTGGATTTCAATTATATTTTGCAGATATCATCGGTGTGAATTGAGGATGTGCGTGGAGATTTTTCCGAGTCGCTACTATATATTTAATTAGGGACCTTTGCAGTCTTGCCATATGTTTTACTATATTTTTCCCTTGTAAACGCAACTCCTCCTAAAGGTCAAGTTGGATTTCAATAATATTTTGCAGATTTCCACAGATTTGAAGAGATTTTCAAGGAATATGTTTTTCCGTAAATGGAGGTTTCCGCCTTGAAAATAGTGCACGAAAGTGAAAAGCTTGACAGGTCGCCTATTTGTCCCCAAATTCTAGTCTTCGTTGGAAATCTAGATAGTATAGCCTACTAAATGGTTACAAAACTAAACAACAAAATGGTATTGCCAAAGAAGTAATTGCCTGAAGCTTTTGGATCGATCTGTAATGTGGCAAATTATGCAGTTTCAAATTATGCAAATCATCTGAAAGACAGTTTACTTGGTTACAATGACGTTATTTGATGGACATCCCTTTGAAGGGTCACAAGGGATGTCAACCGTATACCAATCCGGATAAGGACAATTGACTGTGTGACTTTCCTGTATTGGCCTAAACATATTTCTTATTTTATGTTATACAGAAGGAGACGTGGCATTCGTCATTCCTTCTGAAGGAGGAGGATATGTGGTTGGAAATGAGCTCAAACTTATTCACGTAGATTGGGAAAAAGGTACCCAGTCAACTCTAGCAGAACTTCATGACCCTGCCATCAAATTTAATGACGCCAAATGTGATGCCTTGGGTAGACTTTGGGTTGGTAAGTACAGCACTTACGCAGTATGGCCAAGCCATTTAGGCCTACGTTGTAATTTAAAAGCTGTAGTCTAGATTAATATAATTTGACCTACAATATACAATAAATATATAATATAATAATATAGCTGTCTTTTTCTGTTATGCTCTAAATAATTAACAAACCAACTCTTAAATATATGGAAATGGTCGAAAGCGAACACGAAACGATTTAAAAGTAAGCCCCTATTTCGATCTGTACAACGCTCAACTAGTCACAAGAACGAATATATTGACTCGAAGACAAGTTTGAATTAAAATTATATACCCAATATGCAGGAAAGAAACTTTTAAAAGACAACTTTTAAAATACCCTTATGATTAAGTTACAATTTGAAATTATGTACATCCTGACGGTGTATAAAGTTGCTAGATTTAGTTTATAGTTTAACCTGTAATAATCTCATTTTACATAACTTATTATGGGCCCTTTTTTGTGTTGTTATATCTTTTTGTCCCGGAGTCAGTTTATTCTATTTCGAACCCATTTACGAAAAAAAACCCTATCTTTTTAGTGGTCCAACACTCATCCAATAACTGATTGAAACTTAATGTAAATGCCCCAAAAGAAAATTCTAAAAATAAAAACCGATTGGTCCACTTAAAGATAGATACACTGTGAGTGACTCTTCGTTTGTATTCTCAATTTGGTACGTCCACTATAGGTGTTTTAGGCTTATATGTAGGACTAAGTTTAACCCACCTACACCACGTGACTCACATCCAGGCCGGAATAAAAAGAACCCGTAAATACAAAAGTTTATTAAATGCAACTAAATCGCAAAATTTCGGAAAAGAATCTCTCCTTAACAGATTCGTTACAATATTTTGCAATATTTTAAACATACAAATAACCTTGAATATTATTTCACAGAAATACATTGGACATTTTTATTCGTAAATAATCATGCAGACCATTATTTTGTATCTACAAGATTGGTGTGAATTGGAGGGGACGGAGGTTTCCGGAGACGAGTTGGAACTAAATTGCATGCAGACATCACTTAAATCATCCTATAGCCATATAAATAGTCCGCTATTACGTTAGCTACTATAATTTAATGAAGCTAGCGGACTATTTAAAGGGCTAAAATCATCCATGTAGTCTTGATCTATTTCTAGGAACTTTGGCTAAACCAGTTGACGGACAATTTCCCCAGAAAATGGCTGCTCTCTACTCTTACGACGAGACCCGAGGCTTGCATAAACATATTGACGGATTGAGCCTCACAAACGGCATGGCCTTTACCAAAGATAATTCCATTTTATATCTAGTGGATTCTATTGTGCAAACCATATTCGCATTTGACTTTGATTTACAGAAAGGAGAAATCAGTAAGTATGCATATAGTAAAACCAGTATTGATATGATATATCAGTATGGTTAGCTTATAAATCAGCCCATTCATTATTTGTTGCTGTGTACGCATGGTTTGCCAGTCGAATGTCAGAGTTAATAAATAAACAAGAAGGAAAGCTCTTCAGAGACCTGCGGCGACATAAACCTTTCTCTAGGAGGCCTCTAAATACTAGATTTTTAACATTGTCATCCCCGTTGTCATTGTCACCTTATGTTTCAGGTAATCAAAGAACTGTAAAGAGTTTCAAGGGATTTACAACATCATTTTGTTTGCCCGATGGAATGACGATAGATGCTGAGGAAAAACTTTGGGTGGCCCTAATTCCGAAGGGATCAGTGGTTAGGTTTGATCCAATTAATGGTAAGACCAAAGCTGAATAGGCCTTTTGTTCAATTTTATGTGGGGTTTTTTTGTGTTGGCGCTTTATGTTTTCTTCTCCACACAAATGGATTTATATTAAATTTATCAGAGTTGGAAGTACTGTAGAATATAGACAGTTCAGCATGTACTGGATTTCTATACTTTAAAATATTGTATCTGTTTAATTTAGTACCGAGTCATACATTGACTTCTAGCGGCGCTTGTCCTCGACTTAAATGATTATGTTGGCCCTATGCTGTCTTGAGCTGTCTTGATAAGGCAAATGGTGATTAATATTTCATAAACTTGACAAAAGGACAGCCTATTGACAAGTATGGTACTTTATATATAGTTTGAGAAAGTAATTCGCACTGGCACAGGGAAGTTGATTAAAAAAAACGACAAATCATGTTTCTCAGAGACAAGTTTTCAATGGTTTGTCATGGGTGAGTTACATCCCGAGAAGCCAACAACCATTTATATAAACTTGCTTTAGTGGCATTTAGAATAAAGTTATTGACAAAATACCTATATAGGTAACTGTATTTGTGTATTTGGAGACCACTTTCACCTCCACGACATATGCTGAGGAAAAACTTTGGTTGGGCTGATTCAACCTCCCCCGCCTCCCAGTTTCATTTAGTATTGAAATTGGATATAGCTTGTTTTGATTTGTCATATTTTTCTAATTTCAGGTGAGATTTTGCAAGAAATAGATTTTCCCGTCTCACAGGTGACATCTTGTTGTTTTGGGGGTGAAGATCTTTCGGAACTCTATGTGACTACTGGGCGGTACAAACTTAAAGAGGAGGAAGAACAGGCACAACCAGAAGCAGCGTCATTGTTCAAGATCACTGATTTAGGGGTCAAGGGTCAACTAGCACACATTTACAAGGGGAAGGTATAAAACTGTAGATTCATGGTCTAATATATTATATTTATATGCCTTAAAATACACGCCAATTTCAAGACTGTTATGTGCTAGAATGAGAACTTTTATCTGACTATATTGTCTCTCGTAATTTGACCACTTTATTGTGCAGTCTTAACGAACAAAGATAATTTTTTTCCAGCAATTTACACCTAATGGCAAGTTGCAATTCCCAATTCACTTTTTTTGTAAAATCTCAAAGCTGTTAAAATTTCTACCTTTATTATGTATTTTACATATCATATACAAATGCTTTCTATTCCTATATTGTATTGTTTAAATTTGTTTGATGTTAAACAGTTTTGTTAATATGAACAATTACATGTATCAATATTCTATAATATTTAGTCATTGCCTTTGAAATAAAGATCATCAATCAATCAAGCAATCAATCCTCATTGACAATCAATCAACCAGAACATTGAAATGCTTCTGAGCTGTAGTTAATGTTATTTCCACCTATGCATTCTTGATCACGTTCATCATTACCATATTTAAGCAAATGAATTATTCCAAACATACCAGTACATGTACATGAGAAATTTTAGTTTTTGGCTGTGATAGGCAATACAAATTCTTGAGTAAACTTTGCTTAAAAAATTGGGAACGTTTGCGAGCTGGGTTTCATTTCTATCCTTGACAAAATCTAAGATTCTCCAAAATCTGGCGAACAAAATGTCACCATATGGCCTCAGAGATCCATGTTGATCACATACATGTAGTTCACAAGAGATCTGACCAGAATCACGCTGACATTTATTTGGTAAACGTACAATATTGTTGTATGGTTAAAGCCTTGAGCACAGTGTATGCATGACAATTTTAAAGTATTTCTGTCGGGTATTAAAGGTTATCCTAGATTCACATTGAATTGTCAGAATTGACTGCTTTCCTCAAATAAGGCTTGTTTGATTGATTGGGGTTAACGCTGTACTCAGGGGTATTTACTCTATATGACGTCGTGTCAGCCCCATAGGTGGAGAAAACCACCATTCACGTCACTGGCAACATGAAAGATGAGACGGAAAAAGTTAAAAAAGGAGCAAAAATAACACCACAAAAAAATCTACTTCCTGATGCCCCTTTACTCCGAGGGCATCAGGAAGCTCCCGCCCAACCACCCGCCCTCAAATAAGGAACTTCAGACTATACAGACTACAGATCAAATTATTGCATGTGTCATTGGCAAATTTGCACAAGTAAAGTTTTAGTCCGGAAAATTGATGATGTTTGTTTAAACCTTACTTAGACTATCCTAGGTCCTATAAAGATGGATGTTGTGACTTGAGAGAAAAAAAAACAATGAATTATTATTAAGATATAACAATTTCTCAGACCACAACCTTGAATCCCTGATATCTCAATTCCCAGATGTGTGATAACATGTGCTATTTAAAAACCTGAAAATAAAATCCATTTTCATGTTGATTGGTCAATATAAGTAAAACAGACTACTTTTAAATATAGAGGTCGTAGGTTCCTAAATCCTTAACTGAAAATCTATATTATTTCAAAATACTGTACACCTGAACAATGCTGTGATGTCATAACCATTGTTTAATTGCTCAGAAAGACATTATTATTGTCGTTATTTATGTTGTTGTTCATTGCATATTAGCAAGTTTACAGTACTTACTACTATAAGTCAAAATTGATTAGAGCCCCAGTTAAACGACAGGGGTGATAAAATGATGTAATATATGACTGTAAATATAAAATTAATACGACATTTGGTAAAAATGACATCAGATGTACAAAATAATTTGTAAAGTTGACAAAATCCCAAAAGTCATTTTCATGCCTCTCCTTAAAGGCCCACTAACTGTGAGAAGCTACACAAGTTGTGTGGAAGCTTACTATTAATAAAAGCACACTTATGTCCCTATAATGACCTTTCCTTTCCTAAAATATAAAATGCAGTGTTTCCAGTTAGTGGGCCTTTAATTAAGAGTCATTTGTCAGATTGGCACAAAGTTTAAAACTGTCAAAACTAAATTATTTTTTGCAGCAGTTAAAGTAGTAACCTCAAATTTTTAAATGTTCAATGACAATCTTGATTTTGGCAGACAATCAATTATTGCCATAAATGAAAATATTTTTGAAGAAAAAAAATTATTTGTTAAACATTATATTCATATAATATCGTATTGGTTATTGCAAAAAGTAAAAATATACCGGGTAATTAAAAAAAATTAAAAAATCACATTAATCAGCAGCCCTAAAAATTCATTGCTAACTTTAAAATAAATGAGATCTTTAGTACAAATACCAGTACATCTAACCGTAATATTTGTCACGGAAAGTGTTGATCATTTTCAGGACAGGGCTGAACTAAAAATATAGATAATTATTTATTAAATATAGCCTACATCAACATAAATTAAAATAGTCAGACAAAGCGTTTTGTTTGTTTCATTGGTGTTTAATGCCATGCTTGAGAGTATTTCACATACATGACAGCGTGCCGGCTCAAAGAGTGGAGAAAACCACCATTGCCGTCACTGGCATTATGAAAAGACGAGACAGGACAAAAAACGAGACGCCACAAGAAATGGGCTTCCTGATGGAAGGCCTAGCTTGAAAGCACCAGGGCGTCCCTCAGGAAACTCCCTCCCAACCACCTATAGGCATAGTTGTAAACAGTTTCTACCAGATATCACATAATCTATACACATGTATATACATTCTGGAACTACATGTAGCAGACAAACAATGATGTCACTTTAAAGGTACTATACCACAGAATTTCGTCCAAAAATCGCCAAACGGATTAAACCAGGTTTTCTGTATTTTTCTAGTATGGTCCAAAGTATAAGCTTTCAGAAAATATCCACAAAAAATGAGCGACATGCTGTATTAAAATAATAATAAAGTTTGCAAAACCTATAAAGCGACCCACATTACGATGTATAATGTATGCACGAAGGCTAGTGAGCCCCGTCTTATAAGAAGACGGATTCGTGACTCGGGTAACTCTGTGAATACATTATCACAACTCTACACCTTATTGAAGGTCAACTGACTACTGGGCCCTCCTCACTGACCTAAAATAAGTCAGTGGCTCACACGGTGGCATCACGAGGAAGATGGCTGAGAAAAGTAATTTGTGCATATTGAAAAACTCGTCAAAATACAGTATTTTTTTTACTTTCACAACTAGTGTGAATCAGTTTTTTGAATAGGCAAGTGTTTAAATTGCATGAAACTATGTTAAAATTTCCTGACAAAAATTCTGCGGTATAGTACCCTTAATGATCTCATTAAATTTAATGATAAATTAATGTTTTGCTTGATTCAAACTTAAATTAATTTATTTAAACAAACTTGTATTGTACATGTAAAAGAAACTGAGTATTTACCTGCATGTACTAGGTGGGGACAGACACGAGCCCCCCTGGACACGAGCCCCTACAGACATGATACCCCCTGGACACGATCCCCGCCCGGACTTTATCCCCTCTGGACACGAGCCCCTCTCGGACTATATCCCCCCAGAAAGGAGCCCCTCCCAGACTTATTCCTCCCTGGACACGATCCCCGCAATTGATCCAAAATTAAATAAATTGAATGTCCATCATAAAAAGATATTTTATAATAATCTTCTAATTTTCCATAACAAGGTAAATTTCAGCTTTGTTAAATTATGCACAACATAGCTTTTGTTTGGAAATAATGCATTTTTTGTACTTGAAACACAAGAAAAGTTGGTGGGGGGATTGTGTGTGTGTGTGTGTGTAGGGGGGATTAAGTCTGGGGGGGGGATTAAGTCTGGGAGGGGCTCGTGTCCCGGGGGATAATGTCCTGGAGGGTTCTTGTCCCGAGGGGGGGGAGGGGGGGTCCTACACCGATACCAGGTCCCCCACCAATAGCTTATTTGGAAAAAATGCACATAAACTGGTGAATCAAACTTCCTCTACTTATCTCGAGAACCCTTTCTATATTTTTACACCATGGTGAATGGGGTATAGATCTTACACACACTCTTGTTGGGGCTTTTCTTGGTCTTGTTGTTGATGTAACACTGACTAAATAGACTATTCCTCTCTCAATAGTGTGGGGATTCTTCTGAAAATCGGGTAGTATATACCTGATGCTAATACGCAAGTCATAATTAACGAAGCTACATTTTTCAATTTAACAATAGTTTTCTTACAAAGGGAGTTTATAATATGTTTATAAATGCCCACAGCACAAATATCAACATTTTGAGGCATATACATGTCATGAGTTGCCTTAAAGCCTGAAGCCACAGGTCGTCATATTTTCTGCAGTCCATAGGGTACAATATAGGTCTTTCAGAAACTGACTTGTTACAAAGGTACAGGATTTGAAGTCAATTACTTCGCAATAAATATTACTACAGCAATCCCATTTGCTGTCTTGGTTTAAACAGTATTTTATTTTCTCATAGATTTTTGAACAGGCAAAGCCTATATTAACAACTCTCTAACATTTGCTGTCTTAACCGTTATTGTAAACATGTACATGTGTATATCACATAAAAACGGTAATGGAGGGCAGGCCATATTGTTATCTGGAATATGGCAGATTGCAATCCCAAGTTTGAAGTTAGTTGGGGAATTTGTTCTTAAAAATACATATCTTGTTCACAATACAAAGTTACATATACAAGAAATTCACATAAAAACTAAAATAACAGCCATACTTTTGCCATGAATTTGGTGAAATACAATCCCTTTCGCCATGTTGACATGAAGGAACCACATTTAAAGTTTAAAGTCAATTGGTGAATTTATTTAAATGTAATCGTATTTACAATATTGTGGGACGGAAAGAAGGATGGACAGAAGGACGAGCATTTCTTCAACACCCATCACTTAAAGAAGTTAAGGGGCGGGGTCAATAAATGCATGTTGGCATTTTAAGTTACCTCTGATTTTCAAACTGAAACCTAAAATATAAAACTATATTTACAGTATCTCATGTTGCTGCACTACTTGATATATTGGGCATAGTTTCTTTTGAGGCATGTCTTTGTCGTAGAGTTTCCTCCCCTTGTTCACCTGTTACCACGGGGATGGCATGTGTAGGAAGAGAAACAGTTCGACTTACTTTATTAAAACCCTTTGCTGAAATGTCTTGAAAATTTAACTTTGAAGGCATACTGGACTGATTTGGCGCTTCTGGTTTTGATAAATCAGGTGGGAAGGTTTCAGTATCGCCTGTCCCAGAATTCACTTTTAAAGCACCATCTAGTGAGGGGCGTTCAAATACTTCTTCATTTAAACTGATGCTATCTATACTAACAGTACTGTTTGAAAATAACACCTGTGAATTGATAGAGGGCTGGTGTTCTACATTAAACTTCTTCTCCAAGTCAAATGAAACCCCTCCTAATGACGAAGAGCCTGAAGGCTGTGAAAAACTTTTGCTCCGCGGCAAAGAAAACTTCTCAGACTTGACAGAACTAGCTAGCTCCTCCTGATTGTTTTCTGTCGCTTTTTTATGCTCCGTAATCAAGTCACAAGCTCTCCCCAATATGATGATACTTGTCAGCAGTTTCAAGGTCATTAAACTGCAGGAAATGGAAGAGAAAATAAAACAAGATATTAGATGCATCATGGATTACTTATTAACTAAAATATTTATACGTGTTTATTCAAAATGAATGAATAGAATATTGGTTGAGAAGTCATCATTTGTGTACGAAACTACATGTACTCTGTCCTTCAGTACGTTGAGTGGGTGATTGGCGAAATCTTCCTTTGCCCTGGTGCTCTATGAGTTATAAAGGGGACCATGAAGCCAATTTATTGTGGGGTCCCGTTTTGTCCTATGTTCTCTTTGTTTTTTGTTAGTGACCTTGAGGAGGGCTTCCTCCACCCATTGTGCTGGAACGCCATCATATGAGAAATAGCCTAATAAGTATGGCGTAAAATCCCAATCAAACAAAGCAAAAAAACCTTCATTACAGGTATGATAGGAAATGTTTCACAGTCTAGTTTCCATCATGCATTAAAATAACTTGAACAATCTGATGAATTTTTGATAGATAAAATAGTTTATGTCTCAATCAGGAAAAAAAAAGATTGAAAGTAGTATGCCGATGCTTGGATCACTGACTGTTCCTTTTTTTATTATAACATAGCATGAATGTGTACCACATACATGTTCTTGGTGCTGTCTGATTGGCTATTTAGAGTGTATGGAACATTCCATTTTACTGTCCCTATGAGGTATACATTTATGCACTGAAAAAAAAAACTCATCCTATTATGATATTATGATATATATATATACAAATGAAACAAACACCCAAAAATAAGGTGTTGTTGAGTGATTACAGACATAAATGTGTCAGAAAATGTTCTTTACTCCACTACTGGCTTTGAAGGTTAGGGGAAAGTTTAACAACAAAATAACTGACATTTGTGGGAGCCGCCAAAATCCTAAATTATGTATGTATGTACTGACATTTGTGACAAAACATTCAAATGAAGGTTATCTATAATGTATCTATGTTGAATTTATTTGGCCCCATACATGCCATACACTGGTTAATATTTTTTTTTATTGCAATAAGTCGGTTACTGTTTTAATGTATGAAAAAACTTTGTTAAAATTCGTTTGAAAACTTATTTTTTGTGTAAAAGATTTAAAGAATTCATACATTCGAACACCACTTACAAGAAGTATCCAACTACAATGATAGCAGTTCCTATCCAGCCGGAGATCTTGATAGACTTAGATACAATATGAATAACCAGACAGGCCAGAGGGATAGGGGTGAAGGTCATTCTACGAGAAATAAGGTCAGAGTGGTCAGTAAATGCCTGCAACAAAACAAAAACAAGTACCCAGTCAATGGGAAGCTTTTCATTTTTTTTGGTCTAAATCTCATCTAATATAGTTCAAAGAAAGTTTATGAACTAAAATACAACAATTGCAGAGTGAGTGAATTGCTACCCTTTACTCAGTTAAATTGAAAATTTAGTTAAAAAACATTTACATGTGTTAAGCATGCAGACACAATAAAATAAACCAAATTAATTGTAATTTGTACGTTTCTAAAGTATCTCACCTTTCCTACTACATGCCAAATTGCCCCAATTTATGCTAATTAACAAGCCTAATTCCAAATTAAATTTCGCTCTGAATTATCCCCCCTCGGTCTACCACCATACGGCGCTCTGGACGTCCGTCTCTGAGCTGGCTGTCTGGATAACATGCGCAACTCATTCCCTTACTACCGCTATAGACCCTGTGTTTGGCAGAACTCCTTGAAGCGGGGTCAGGAGGGCGGGGCATCGTTTCTAGTAGGAAAGGTGAGATACTTTAGAAACGTACAAATTACAATTAATTTGGTTTAATTTTTAATATTTATTTTTATGAAGTCACTGGGTATATTATAACATTACATTTTGCGCACAAATTTCAACCAAAACTGAATTTAGTATTTTGACTTTAGTCAGCAAACTGCTTTGTGGAATCGGCCCCAGGTGATAGAAATATAAACTCAAGAAAGAAACAACACAACACAGGCTTGCCATAAAAATCCATCATTTTTATCTCGTATTTTCAATGGATTTAGATGTTGCAGGTATATTTAGTGGTAAAGTCGACGTGTTTTCTTGGAGGATATTCCCCCCATCCACTCCACTTTAATACCACAAACACCATACAGAATAGTATTACAACAGTCAAAACGCCAGCCATCACGCTCATAAAATAGGTCATCACCTTTAAAAACAGTCGGGCCAAGAGAGATTTTACTCCTGATGTGTCTGTTAAGAAGAATTCGGCAGCTTTGTGGTTCCATTATAAAAACAAGGTCTTCAACAACAAACATAACTAATGATTTATTAGTAAGAAATAAGGTTGAGCAAACATAATAAATTATGCATAAAAAACTATCCAAAAAGAAATGAAAGCTTCATAATGACGACAGGGATAACTGTCTTGAAGGGCTAACTGCCAATCATAGGAAAAATAAAATCAGCATTTTTTCAGATAAAATAAATTAATACACTAGAAATCTTCTAATGAAATGTAACAAAATACGTGATTTCAACAAAAATATTTGCTTTGTTTAAAAACACATGAGTAAGCTGATAAAAAGGCAATAAAAATCCTATAATTGGATGTGTAAAGTTATGTCGCGTAAACAGTTCTAATATGTGGCACAACAGAATGTGTGCTAGAATATGGCACACCCTGGCGCAATTGAATATTTAATAGTACTAGGCCCATTTTCATAAAGTCTTCTTAGTTTTTAAGCTAAAGTGACCTTAACTGTCATGAGAAGACATACCTTGAGTACTTGTCATCATGGTAATTAAGGAGACTTTGTGACAGACTGTGGGCCTTGATAACTTAAACAGAGCTACTGTCTTTACACAGGTACAGTAACATAGGCATTCTGAAATTTAAAAACAACTTGCAACTTGGTTGTGTTTTGTTCAAAGCTCAGTTTAATTTTTGTGTTAACGACCCGTTACATACCAGGGAATTGCTAGTATAGGTTAATTAAGCATTAACTTCTTTGTTGGGTTAACGGAGGTTACAATTGGACCCTGTATTATCATATTTATATTGACTTTACAGAGTGTAAAATGTAACATGTCATCAAGGAATTAAATATTTAATATTCTTATATTTTATTCATCATTACCCTTACCTCAAGTTTGAGGGCGCTCCTATATCAAAAGGAGAAATATCATGATCAACAACAGCATGGCACCAGAAGAGAAATCCATGGAAAAGCTTCTAAAGACCTTTCAGATTCTCAGATTCTGATAATTATTTTTTTCAGTTGTATTATCATCACTGACAAGAATTATTTTAAATACTAATAACTTTATTCTTTTGTGTTAGGGTTAACTTATATTGTTTTGGTAAAACAAAATTGACTCCCTCTTATATTTTTGTATCCATGCAGTAAATTTCTCAAGCAAGGTACTTTTTATTCTTACCCCTGTCTGCAATAACTTAATTCCATATTGATTAGATAACCTTTTTTGACCACAAAAATAACAATTAGGCCACACAAATTTAATGAAATGTTTCTCAGGCCCCTTTTTTTTCAAATCGAGCAGGTGTGTGCTTTTATTAAAATTATTACTAACTCAAATTTTGGGTATACAGTTGTGTACTGTAAATCACCTAAAAATTTGTTCATAAATAACATACTTTTTCACAAATTGTTAAATTATTATAGCATTTATGCAGACACATTCATGTGGCTTTTTTCTGAAATCCTTACTCTTACTAACTTAAAAATTTGTCATTCACTCTCAGATACTTTATGTATTTCTAATTTGAAAAGCTTCTGAATTTTTTTTATGGACAATTTTTTCGATGATTTGGGTAAACAATAGTGTTTTCAGGTTGTCAGTTTGTCTACATCGGACACAAGTGAGAAACTGAACCCGGACAGTTTTAATATGAGTTAATATATGTTGAAATATGGTATTCTTTAGAAAATTGAAAACAAAATCTTTCGATGATATTAAAGCGACAATAAAACCGTTTGGGCAGAAAATAACATTTTGTAAAAGTTAGTGCGGTGGGCATTTTTTTTAAGGTGGAAAATTGACAAATGTGTAAGCACCAGGGGGGGGGGGGGGGGGGGGGGGGGGGGGGGGGGGGGGGGGGGGGGGGGGGG
>JAVFBY010431931.1:0-14073 GCA_034781015.1 Tonicella lineata
AATTACATGTAAGTTAAAACTTGGAATGGAGCCTTCCGTCCGTTTGTCTTTTCCTCCGTCCATTCATTCGTTTGTCCGTTTGTTCGTCCGTCCATCCAAAATGTTATGAACACGACAAATTAAAGCTTATCGACCGATTGACTTCAAACTTGGAATGCTTCTTCTTCATACCAAGATGGGGGATAGGATTGCATTCACTGTATTGATGGCAACAATATGACCACAGTTACATTTTTTGTGAAGTATTCCCTTAATAGACAGCAAATGAGCTTGTATTCGATCAAACTCTTGGCATTAATGGGGCCACCAAGATTTCATTGTGATATTTACACGTACATGTTTACAACAGCGATAAAGACAGTAAGTTCGCAAAGATAAGTGAAGGGAGGTGGATTTGTTTTCAAAGTGAGCTTTTGGCGGGGGACCTGCTTGCTACTCAGCTTGTTTCACTATACCATTATCAAAATCATGTTTGTCCACCAAATTTATATATATATATTATGTATTTAGTGAACTGTGGGAAGCCTATTGAAAGTGGGCATGCTCGTCAAATGATTTATGGAGTTATGCCCCCTTTTCAGGTTCCTGCCGTTTATTTAGTACGGCCATTACACTATCAATAGGTTCTTTCTTGTGCTCTTTGGTGAGCTGTAGGGTTTTGGACAGCGGAGCTTCATGTTTACCTTTGGTAAAGATGGTAAACGCAAGACTGATATAATGCAGAGGCTGTTCCACATTCTGTACTGTTAAGGGTTTTCTTGTTCCACATTCTGTACTGTTAAGGGTTTTCTTGAGTCTACCAAAATGTGTGTGAACAAGTTTTAAATAAGAAAGAACACTGGAAAAAAGTTGATTTCAGTACCAGTTGGAAAACAAATACATGTACTAACTTTATTCAAACATTACATGAAATTGTTACATCAAGCCGAGAAATGTGAAGTCACTGGTGTTATCTCCTAAAGACTTTAAATAAAAGCCTGACTAGATATCAAAGACTTGCGTATCGAGCAAAAATAAAATGATCTACATGTTATTATTAAGAACACAGCATTTAAAAACGAATTTTGTTTCGCTCAATAAAATACTGAATAGTGGATTTTTATTTAAAGGTATTTACTTAAAATATACAGGCTACAGATAGAGGGATGGTTGGACAAAAGTCTAAGATAAGAATTATGACACGAAATAATTAAGCTAGCTAAAAAACCCAAACCTGTTAAGCAATCAAATGTGTGCAATATAAAGATTTTTCATAATGCTGATAAAATAAATTAAATGAAGCCTGCTCAAGATTGACACATGCAAATTAAATTTGAAGTCAATCTTCACATAAACAATAAATTAACAAAAAATATTCAACTACATGTAAATAAAAATATAACTAAATAAAAATCTTCCGAAGCACTATAAATTGAAACATAAAATTATAACAAAACCATATTTGTGAAGTTAAAAGCATATATAAGCCGATAAATTTGTGCAGGTGTTAAAACTACTCAATAGATGTGCCTGAATAGTTGTTACTTAATACTACCTCACTTAATATGCTATAAATATATATTTTTGGCATTTGCTTGTGATATAGTTCACATTCGAGTATATGTGTTATTTTGAAACTAAAACAATTTAAGCGCAATGAAAACAATCAATCATTTGCAAGAAAACTTCCCATATCCTCAATACTGCTATTATAATAGTTATTTTTTGGATTTTTCTGTTTTTTTAAAGTGTTAGTCCTAACCAACGTATCAAAAATTTGATACCAATAATTTCATAATTGTTTTATTATATGAAGAAAAAAAAATGCATGTAAGAGTCTACCATTCTCTATTCAGTTTACATAAATATATGTAAAATATCACATGTCATGATGACTGTCAATGGACCAATCACACAGACAAATTAGAATGGTCATACATGCATAATAAAACTTTATCAGTTTTTAATTTAACAACCCCTGTAGTGTAAGACTATGATTTTTTTTAATGCAGATTTCTCCTTTGCTAATTGTTATGCTCCTCTCACAAAATAAAAATATGGAAGAATGAATAAAAAATTTACTGACTACTATTTACAACATTTCCACTATAACATAATTTCACAAAAAAATGTCACATTTTCAATCTTGCCTATACTATAAATACTGATATTATTTTTATTTTTTTTTACAAAATCCTGTTAAAACTGAAAGTAAACTTTTCACCAGAATTTGCTCTACATAAAAGGATGGTCCGGACAGCAATAACCTAAATGTCAGTTGACCCTTTAAAATACTCAAATATAACCAACAATCAATTGTTTTTATTTTTATAAATCTATAAAAGACGAAAAGGGTTCCCCTCTTTCGGATCGCTGGCTGTCACCATAAGGGGCTATGTTCATGACATAGTACATCCACTCTCCGCAGAACTATCTTTATATGACCGATTTATTTAAATATAGGCCCAGCACAGCACAGTAACGTAGACAGTGGGCGCCGTCCCAAGAAAGGGATTTAATCAGTCAATCAGAACTCGTACATTTCAACACTTGTACATTCACAATACTTAGACACAGTTATGCTGACTTTGTGACCAACAAAATACAGGCATATAACTTTTAAATAAGACACAGGAAATACTGAAATCTGGTTTAAATTAATAAGTCTTTCCTATAAGTTTATACAGGAACAAAGTTCTTTTGCATACAAACTTAAATGTATTGTGTCCATTTACTATCGAGGATGTTTGATTTTATCAGTTTTGATTTAATTCTTATTAAAATACTGCACTGGTCTGACTAATTCACCATCAGCGATTTCCTTGAGCTCTATTAGCCATTACAACCCTGAGTACAACTGGGCATTATGGAAGGGGAAAAAAAAGGATAATTAAATTTAATCCTGGTTTAGAAGATGTCAGAACATAGTTTATTTAGTTATTCTTTCTCTGTCATTACCCTTCTGTGCACTTGAAAGAAGATTGTTTGATTGCTTGGAGTTTAGTGCCTTGCTCAGGGGTATTTCACCTATATGACGGTGTGCCAGCCAAATGGGTGGACCAGAGCACCCTTGACATCAGTGGCAACATAAAAAATAATAAATACAATGTCAATCTAAGCACAACTAAATTTGATAGTAAAATTTAAAAAAAAAAGCATTGCTCTATTTTCGTATGACATCGTTATGTACTAAGGTCATGCATATTCTTACAGCTGTAAATTGCCTATTGACGACTGCATAATTTACATCAATTTGATGTATATCACTACATAAAATGGGAACTGTTTGTGACCAAGCCGGTTTATATACTGACAAAGGTTTTAATCAAATGAATCTGTAGAGAGGGTCATATTTGTAGTTGTAAGAATTAAGTCATCAGACATACTAAATTGTACTCAAATTGCATATACAGGCTACTATTATTAATTTTTTTAGCAGGTTAAAACAAAAAAAAAAAAAGCATTCTATTTCAGCGTGATTTAAGTTACAAAAAGTATTGGACATCTGTTGTTTTTTTGTACGAATCTACAAGGTGCTTTGGTTCCATCACACTCGTGTAGCGATTAACATTAAATGTTTTGGTCAGTTTTGTTTTCAATTCCACGATTGACATCCGAGGTGTAGATTGGAAAGACCCTGAAGCAACCTTAGCAACTTCCAACATGCTTTTAAAGTTTAACACTATTGCAAATAGTTCCTCGAGAACTGCCAGTGTGTTGACTCAAAACATACAGTACTTAACACAGGATTGTATAGCAAGTCAAAAAATGCCATGATTTTTCATGTTGATGGTCAGAACAAAAACACATTTGATAGGTAAAAACAAATATAAAATTCTGATAATTTCTCAGTGTTTTGATTTAAGTATTAAATAAATATTGTATTATTAATACCATTACGTATCTCAAAAACTACCACAAATCACAAATCAGCCTTTCTTATGAAATAAATGACATACAGTACATGTACCCACACAAAAAGGAACTTTACAAAATACTGAGATAAAATACATTCATAAACATAGATCTATTTTTAAATGTTTGCAAAAAACAAAACAACCATGAACTTACACTTAATTAAAGGTACTACACATATTTTCTCTCTAAAAATTAGTAAAAACACATATTTTTCTCTCACAAAATGAGTAAAACAGACATTTTACACTCTCAAAATGAGAAAAACACATATTTTTCACCCTCAAAATGAGTAGTAAAACATGATTAACTAATCACATACAGGTATGCATCAGCATGAAATAATATGACACAAAAGCAGTGGTGTAACCTAACTTGATAAGTTCCAATCATCACCAGGGATACAAGTAGATAATATTCCGATACTGAAAAAAACCCCAAAACCCAACCAGTGAAAAATCACTGGTCCGAAATTAAATTGTTGTGTTTAATTGTGAGAATTAATTCACATTCATGCAATATAGACTCGAATAAGTGAGCTGTTCCCATCTGTGTCTGGTAGCTCAGTTGGTAAAGCGGTGGGCTTGTATCCCTGTCGTGAATTCGAGTCTCACCGGACCAGTTAATTTTTTTTACTGGTTGGGGTTTTTCAGTATCGGAATATTATCTACTTATATCCCTGATGATGATTGAAACTTATCAATCGAAATACTGTCATCACAAAATTGATTTAAAATTGTTGTGTTTAATTGTGAGAATTAATTCACATTCATGCAGCATAGACTCGAATAAGTGAGCTGTTCCCATCTGTGTCTGATAGCTCAGTTGGTAGAGCGGTGGGCTTGTATCCCTAAGTCGTGAATTCGAGTTTCACCCGGACCAGTGATTTTTCACTGGTTGGGGTTTTTCAGTATCGGAATATTTTGTTTATAATTACTCAAACTGTCAGTTTTTTGTTCGGCTTACTTTTATTGTAAATATGTAATATTGATTCTTCTATTTTTGGTTTTATATATACTGTATTGATTTCTGCTGATTTGATCTGACGATTACATATTTCCCATTGAGTACTTTTATGTTTATATTTATTTTTCCTTTCGTGACAAGGTTAATCTTTTCAACAAAATATTTTTCTGACAGAAACTATCGTTTAACTTCAAGTAACCTTTCCCTTTTTAATAACATTCGTTTTTATTTCAGCTATTAAACATTGGTGGTTCGATTTTACAAAATTTGTAATACTAGAGTCTGCCACTTTCATCAGCGTTAAATCATTTACATATAATGTAACTCGCAGTTGCATGTATCTTTCTCTACACATGGTGTAAATTTAGCTATCTAATGAAGGTGAAAAACTCTTTGACAACGTTTATATTTGGTTGCTCACCACTTATCACATTTCATTTTATATTTTGTACTGTATTCATGTCTCCAACGATAATACAATTCCAGTTCACAATTTATAATATGGTTTAGTAGCTGGGTAGTATTTTTGTGTGATGCAAATGTTTCTCCAACATCATTATGGGCATATATGTTTATAACAAATACATATGTCTCCGCCTCATGCTCTAGTTTACATATTAACATTTTGTTTTGATTATCGCTTACATTATTTTTGTTGACTTTCGAATAATTACATCTTTTACTAAACAAAATAAGTATACCTCGAAGCTACTATTGAGCCGCCCCATTCCCTCTCCCACACTGCTATATTTTTAGATAACTCATATGTCTCTCGAATTAGAGCTATATATCACACTATTTTATTTTAAAAACCTAGACAGAGCTTTTTGCTTTTTTTGTTTTCTCAAATGCTTCTGAAATTTAAAGCATATTTTAAAAGCACCCATGCTAGAAATATTGGTTTAAAATTTGGAAATAAAAAGAATGTCTCTCACTAAGTGTCCTTTTGTTTCCTTTTCCCATCTGGACGCTTCGAAATATATTTTGTCTATATTTTCCATTATTGTCACTGGCAGCCTGGTTTTTTTGTTGTTGCAGTAGCCCAGAATGTAAGTCCTTTGGAAGTTGACTTGATTCCTCAGGTACCATTTCACATTCGTCATCACCATAATCTTCCTCTATTTCACTTGTACTTTCCTCCTCTTCATTCTCAGTCAAAATTGCCAACTCGTTCGTCATAATGGCCTACCTCCAAATTGTAATTCGTGACATTGTTATTGTCTGGTCTCCATCCCTCACAGTCTCTGGTCTCATGATGTTCACTTGTACACACACTGCATGCAGTTTACCTTATGTCCATTGTGATATACTAACATCCATTTATATAATTTAGTATTTAATTTATTCTGTGATAAGGATCAATGATAGCGAAAGTTCTGAATCGTGGTATTTTTTGGTCCATTTGTTTTTTGCAAAACAAAACACATATGTCTAGAGTGAATTGTTTATGGTATGAGACATTGCGGGGTGTCTCTTTCAATAAAACGGTCAATCCACAGGGATGCGATGTATAGATATCTTGATTGGTTTATGTATGCTCACGCCAACTTTAATAAAGTCTGATACTCCAAACTATCTACCTTCTGTATATATTCATAAATGCAGAGAAAGAAAATGTGGCATGCCTCCAACATGGATTGAATATATATATATATACACATATATATACTCAGTCGGTAGAGTGTTGGCCCTGTAAGCCAAAGGTCTCGGGTTCGATCCCCAGTGGAGGCATGTCACATTTTCTTTCTCTACATTTATAAAAATATATTAGTAATTAAAGTAATACGCATATCACAACTTTATTAGGCCTAATGTGGAGAAATTTCAAAATTATATTTTATTATAATACAGTGGTTGTCATTCTGCTGTACTCAGCTAGTGTATTCCCATACAGTATGTCGTCCTCACTCCTCTGTAATCCCCACCGAGCTGCTTAAAGGCCTAGAGTAGCTGAAACGGAGCTGTCTGTTTACAGTCAACTTTTACTTACGCTGACACTATACTCTACATATAGTCTAGCAATAGCAATCTCTACCGGAGCTCGTGCCTCTCCCCTCGATTCTCAACATTTTGTAACCATTAAGTACTATCTTGCTTTTCTACACAGACTAGAACTTTTGGACAAAAAGGCGACATGTCAAGCTTCCAGTTTCGTGCACTATTTTTAAGGCGAGGAAACCCCTTTTTATGGAAAAACATATTCCTAAGAAATCTGTGTGAATGTGTATACGATTTTCGTTTTTTCGCCTTGTTCAGGCAGCTGCCATTGTCTGCTTAGTGCTGTTTTAGGTCACATGGTTGTACACGTACTACAGGCCTATATCTCCCATTATTTAAGTGTTTATTATGCGCTTCACACAATTCTATTTCGATGGGAAAACTTAATTGCATGAATGAATACAATTAGTAGTGCCCAGTATGTAGACCTAAAGTCCTAAACGTTATTGCACCTTATTAGACCTATCTTTTAAAGATGTGACACACACTAAGAACAAATACTGAGTAATTTAGTATAGCTATAATTTTGACGTTGACACAAACATTTGAGATAAGTACAATGTATGTTGTAGGTTGATTGGTTGGTTATTTGATTATTGGCGTTTTATATGTTGTAGGTTGAAGATGGCTGAAAGCCCTGTGGAGAAGAAGGCAGAGGTAGGATCTGGAGATTGGAAAGATCCGGAATACAACAGCACAGAACATTGTGTTACATTGAGGGAGAATGTAGAAAAGAGTCGTTTAGACGGAGGCTTTGCTGACATCACAATCTGTGTAGATAAACGACAGTTTCCATGTCATCGGGTAATCTTAGCGGCTGGAGCTCCCTACTTCAGGTCTATGTTTGCCTCGGGAATGGAGGAGTGCAGGAAACAATCCATTGAAATCAAAGAAATTGAAGCTGATGTTTTTGAACACACTCTTCGTTATATTTACACAGGCCAAATTACAATTGGTGTTGGTATGGCACCAGAACTCTTTACACAAGCCCATATGTTCCAGATTGCATCATTAGTGGAACTCTGCTTTCAGTTCTTTTGTGAAAATATCAACGAATGCAACTGTCTGGGTGCCTTAACTTTAGCTGATATTCACAATCACAAACAGTTGTACGATTTCGCCAAAGAATTCACCTGTTCCCATTTCGTGTCTTTGGTAGAAGAGGAAGATTTCTTGAAGCTCTCCTTTGATTGCATCAGTGACCTTCTGAAAGACAAAAGACTGAATTGCACATCTGAAGAGACCATATATGATGCTGCAATGAAGTGGATGAATTATGATAAAGACGGGAGAAAAGTTTTCAGAACATCAGTGTTAGAATGTATAAAGTTCCCCCTTATTAAGGAAAACTACTTAATGGATATCGTTGTAAGGTCATCAAAGTCAAATGGTGAAGATAAAGGTCGAGACCTGTTGGAAGACGCAGTTACATTCCATACAATACCATCCAGACGAAACATGTTCTCAGCATATCAGACTACACCTAGACTCTCCTTTCCTATGTTTGAATCTGCGGTATTGCTTGGGGGGCGTCTTTCAGATGGTTTGAGCAATGATGTTGCTGGTTACAGGCCAGATGTTGCAGAGTTCTTTAACATGAGACAACTGCCTTTCAAGAAGCGTAATGAATTTGCTGTCTGTACAATTGGCGATGAGATCTATGTTTCTGGGGGTTTGAGAAGTGCTGAGTTTTGGAAGTACGATACATCTTTTGAAACTTGGCTCCGGGGCTCTTCCTTGCTCCATGCCAGGCGAAGACATTCAATGGTTGCTGTTGATGATGTCATCTATGTTCTTGGTGGCTTTGATGAAGAAAATGTTCTAGGATCAGTTGAAAAGTGGTGCAGCAAGTCAAACAAATGGGAGAACTGTGGCAATCTTACATACCCTGTAGAAAACATGGGCTATGTAGCTTTCGGCCATAAAATTTATCTCTTTGGAGGCAAGAACAATGATGAACTTGTAACGAATACTGTGCAATGCTTCGACACAACTACTGCAACATGTACTCAACTTTCCAAAGGCCTTCCTGTGAATGACATGTGCCTCAGTGCAGCTGTATTAAACCAGCAAATTTACATAGTTGGTCTTGAAGGTGTCTTTCGATTTGATCCCGTCCCTGAATCCTGGGAAATACTCAAAGATATGAACACACCTCGTGACTTCATCAGTTTAGCCGTTTTAGATGAAAAGCTGTACTCTTTTGGTGGTCGTCGACGTGGCGCCAAAGACAATCTGTATTCAGACGCTGTTGAGTGTTACGACCCTAAACTCAACGTGTGGATAGAAGTAGGAATCATGCCCTGCGCTATGTACTGCTATGGTTGTGTGCGTGTTCTTTTGTGTGGGAAAAATAAATCTACATAGACTACAACCTTAAGGGAAGACTTTGGCACCACCTTTATGGCAGCATTTACAAAGCTGCATTTGTTCAAAAGACAAAATCTTTGAAAGTGTGACCAAATAAGTTTTATGACCTAAAATAGATTTTTCAAATGTTTAACATTCTGTAGGATTTTTTGGGACAAAGTTGTGTACATATTTTAAAAAATAAATTAGTATTTACACATTTTTAACCAACATGAAAATTAGCTTATAAGCTGCATGCGTAGACTGAAGGTGTTTTCTGAGTTTTGAGTAATTGTGCTACATAATGTGTATAAAAGTTCAAATATAACCTAACTTGGGTTTACTTTAATAGCCATTAATAAGCAGAGCTTTTACTGTGGTTAGCTTTCTTTGACAATTACTGGTCTTATTTATATCGTGCTGAATATTGTTTTGTTAGATGTTTGTGATATATTGTAACGTTTCGAAAATAGGCAACAAATATTTGGTTTGCGTTGGATTACAAATATTTGGTTGACTTTTCCACCACAAGTTGGTGATATTTTTTGTATTCCTTATTTGTGTTTATTTCTGATCTAATTTATTCCATGTTCAATTGTGTTGTTGATAATTGTTTGTTATAAATTGTGCTTTGTCATGATCCATTTGTGTTCAAATGCAGAATTTAAAAACTGCCTTTCCAGTTCATGCATTACATTCCCCTTAAATTTAATAAGCTGACATATCATAATCATTAAGAGTAAAGCAATACGCACATGAATAAAAGAGCGAAAACACAAGTTACATAGCTTAAATAATCCAACCTGTTAAAACACTATTATTGACAGGAATATGTTTATTACATCAAAATAATAACATTTTAGGTTTAGCCCAGTTTGTTAAAAATCTATAAGATATTCTCGTAAACTTATTTTTACATGTATCTGAAAATAACAATTTTTTTATTTTATTTTTAATCGACGAGATTATTGCTATTACATACTCAAGTTTGTTTTTGTATATTATTATAATTTCTTCATTTTATGGTAAAATATGATCTACATAGGGTATCGCTATTGCCTTCTCCAGCTGGCTTCCTGCTCCCTGTCACCCTTTTTATATTAACACTGAATGTCTAAAAAAAAAATAACGCTAGACTGAAAAAGAAACGGCTTCATTATACCTATACATCCATGTGTAAAATACAGCCTGTACTTGGATGAACCTTGGCTATCGCTCTAACAACGTCCTCTATAACTCAGTCAGTAGAGTGTTGGTCCTGTAAGACAAAGGTCTCAGGTTTGATCCCCGGTGGAGGCATGTCACATTTTCTTTCTCTGCATTTATAAAAATATGTGTATAACTTGCATTTCGCAGTTTCTATATTAAGCTGACCTCACTCCTAGTCATGAGAGAGGGTTTGGAGTTTGGGTCCTATTTGACGAACCTCCGGGTCCCATATTGCCAGAACTTCTAAAGCTGATAATTTATTCAAATGTATACCTTTTGCAGGTTTTATCAAGCAAAATCCTAATATTTCCGCTAATTATTTCAATGCTTGGAGTTTAGGGATAAATATTCCTATTTTAAGGCACTAGGCTACATGTACATCTGTTTTTTGCCTTTGCTCAATTTTGGTAATGGGGTGTATCTGTTATAACTTGTGGATATGGTTTAAACATATTAGAAACCCCAATGATTCTATACAATGCTAAAATAGCGTTTTGATGATAACAAAAGCTTAATTGAATTTGTAAGCGAAGAGTCATTCCCACATTACACAAATCCATTTAATAGTTGAACCCAATTTTTCAACATTTTTTTGTCATCTTCATGCGAGGTAATAATAGTTCGTTAACTATAATATCTTTTTATTTATGTACTCCTGGAAATGCAAAACGTTGAGTACTATAACATGTGTATCTGTTTAAAATTACGCTGTATATTTAGCTAAGGTCATAATTGGAACAACGGGCTGTTGTATTCCCCCCCCCCCCTCGTAATTTACGTAAACCTTGTGACCATTAAATTCATATTTCAAGAACAGAACACGGTTAAATCTCCTGCAATGTAAACTATCAACCGTAGACAGCCAATTTTTTTTCTTCTTTAATCTTTTTTCCCAGCTGTCAGTTTGATATTTACAAGCCACTTTAATAGTCAATTGTGCAAAATTGCCAAATTTGAACTAATTGTCTTGAGATCATTTTAAGTTAAATACATTTTACACATTTTTGCCTGTTTGGTTTTTGTACTCTAATTATCTTATTCTCCATAGACTAGAACGCATTATAAAAGAGTTATAAAAGAAAGAAGATCAATTTAGTGTGGAAAAAAAGTAAAGCTGCATACAGCCTGAAATGTATACACAATGAAGTACATTTTAAGGTTCCTTTTTTAAGAATGTTCATATTATAATTTAAAGAAATGACGTTTGATTTTACTGGCTCTGTTAAGCCCTAGAGGCGATTTCAATTTTACCATTTATTCAATTTTTGTTAGTCAGTATATATACAAGAAAATTATATCTACAATAGAACCGGTGCCATTCTCTTATACTGCCAGCCATGCAGCTTTACTACTTGAACTGGTACCTCTGTATAAGTGAAAGGACCAGGGGTAAATCACAATGTTAGAAAGTTATAATATTACTTTAAATGAGTTGAATGCTGAAATGTATTTATAAAACGCTTACAATTATGACAGCAAGACTATAATCATATAGCTTGTCTTATACATTTGGTGCTATGTACTATATTAGACAGTCATACATGCTTTTATTTTAGTAGAATACATTTACTGCCAATTTCGAGATCCAAAAAAGTATAATCAGAGCTTATTGAGAACACGTTTTTTTTTAAATGATTTTTGTTTATACTTGTTTCAGCGAACTCTGTATATTGTAATTGTATGAGTTATGGTTTGAATACCTTCGGACCAGTCGTTCCAACTGTGGGCGCGGATGGTTGGGAGCCTACTGATGTCCCTGTGCTGTCTGAGCTGAGGAGCATCAGAAAGTAGATTTTTTTGTGGTGTTTTTTTTTCTTCTTGTCCTGTCTCATCTTTTATGTTGCCAGTGATATCAAGGGCGGTTTCCTCCACCCATTAGGCCGGCACGCCGCCATATAGGTGAAATAATTACAATATTAGGCTGGAGTTCGCTGAAACAAGTAAAAATATCATAAAAACACTCAACATTCTCGTTAAGCTTTAATGGTCCACAAAATTGTATTAAATTACCGTTTAATACAAGCACTGCACGACGTTAAGTCCCAATCAAACAAACAAATCCAACTGTGGCCGATTCCACAGAGCAATTTCGGACTGAAGTCAAAATAATTAATACAATTTTGTGGACCCATGAAGCTTAACGAGAATATTGACTGTTTCTATGATATTTTTACTTGTTTCAGCGAACTCCAGCTGTATATTGTAATGATATAAGGAATGATGGAGTATGAGGTTTGAACACAATGGGACCAGTCCTTCCAAGTGTGGGCCAATTCCACAGCTTTTTCGGACTGAAGACAAAATAATTAAATAATACAATTTTGTGGACGCTTGAGAACGTATTGACCATTTTTTTTAATGATATTTGTTACTTGTTTCAGCAAAGTCCAGCTGTATATTGTAATGGGATGTTCAAACTATGGGGCGAGCCCACAGAACAATTTCTGACGAAAGTCAAAATAATTAAAACTATGTTGTAGAAATTTGTTTTTAAAATGTGATACAGAAAAACCATGAATATAAACCTATTGACATAGATAGGTATATATGTAAAACGGTAACACGAACATTAAATTTAATCACTCAAAAGTAGATAATTTATGTACATCTCAAAGTTAAGATTAAAAAAACAACACTTGTACAATCTGACCCGTGTAATTTTACTGGCAGTTTTATGGACAATTAACAATTCTATTCTGGCCAGGCGTAAGATATATTTCTTTGTGGCACAATGCCATACATCTAAATGTTTGTAAGGCTAGCAGAAGTTTGAACAACCAGTTTAAGACAATGTATCCACTTCATATACTACTTAAAACAATAGTGTGTTGTATAGGATACATCCAAAAGCATCTGTTGGTGAGAAAGTTTCAAGTTTGTATCTACCATATCCAGCTAGTGTTCATCAGGCGTATTCCAACACTTATCTTTATAGAATGCAGTGAAATAATCTTGAGTAAAAACAAACAAACAACAGTTACCAGGGTGATGCTTTCATTTACACATATCATACATCGTTCAAAGTTTGTCCATTTGGTATATGTTGTATTTATTGAAGACTGACACAGTGGTGTCATACTGTAGACTATAAAGCCCTTTACATGCAGGTGTATTTTTACGTTCAGTAATAATATTGTTTGTTATGGTAGCAATGTTTAGATGCTTACTTATATAACGAGTTTAATTAACAAATTTTAAGCTTTGCGCTTTAATTGTGTTATTTAATTATTTGTTAAGCAAAACAAATAAAAGAAATAAAATAATTTCTTTCGCATATATTTTGTTTCTTGTCTTCACTTTTATGGCAACATTTTTAAAGTTTAACACCAATTTGTATTGTAGACCCTAAAAAACCCGTCGAAGTATCTGGAAAAAAATGGGAAATCTTCTGTTGAAGAATAAAGTATTTTTTATTGTTAAGCAGATAAAAATGAGGGTAGACTAGGATCGCAGGTAGCTTGTGAGCTTTACAGGCAAAATCCATGTAACCCCGCACAGTCCTGTTCGCGCGGGGAAATAACTTTGAACTCACCGCATTTTTACAGGCTGCTTGTCCCGTCTTTTTGTTTCTGTATGTAGTTTGAAACTCAACAGAACATTTTAGAACTGTTTTATGTATTAAAAACTTCATCCTTGGCACTTATTTTTAAAAAAAAC
>JAVFBY010432042.1:0-14071 GCA_034781015.1 Tonicella lineata
ATAATGCCATTCACTTTATACATGTTGTAGGCTACCTTGAACTTGAATGTCATTCCCTGCATATATATATATATAAAAATATATATATCATGAGTTTTCCTATACAGGACAGAATAATCCTTACACTTAAATTCTAGTCAATCACGCTTGCATTTTGTCAACTGAGTACATTGGCAATGTATTGCAACCATTGGCCATGCAAACTTTGTGCATACTTCATTGTCATAACCAATATTAACTGTCTGGCTTTCTGGCCTTGGCTTGCATACATTATCATACCAGATCTTTTCAAACCACTAATTTGCTGTCATTCTGTTCATTCTTAGGCAGTCCAGAAAAGTCTCATACTTGGGAGATTATGAGGTGACTGTCTAGATTGCCTCAGCCTTTGCTACATAGAATCTGTACCTTCTTGTTTATAGAGACATCTTCACATTTCACCCAACTGCTCCATCCAGTTGGCGGATTTGAAATACTCCGGCAGAATGTCGTCCATTCTTGCGATAACCTTGTAAATGGCTTTCTTCCAGGACTGTTCCTGGTCCTTTCCTGTGTATATAGATTTGAAGAATTCTCTCAAAGTGGCCTGTACAACCATGCGGAAAGATTCGGGCACCTAAAATACAAACAAAATCAAATTTAATTTACCTCACAATTCCACTCATCAGCAAAACAAAAGAACAATTGTACCGAACAAACAAAAAACTAACTCACAAGTAATTTGCTCATTTAATACACTTATCAAATCCTTAAAGACTTGTAGGATTATTCATACATAATTGTAAGAAATTCATAGCTATTTATTGCAATACCCATAATGTGCTTCTTTTTTTTTAAACTGTGGAAAGAAAATATACGCTTTTATTGTTTTTAAAAATGAGTGTGAAGGGGGTGGGGGTGGGGGTGTACATGTGCAATTTACTTTGTGTCAGAGTTACAGAGAAGAGCTGATACAAAGGTATAGTGTATTTCATCAGGATATATGCTTTTATTGTTATTGAACATTAAAACAGGAAACTGTCTATTTTCTTCAAATACTACAGCCATTGTATTATGGACTAACTTCCGCATGACGATGGAGTTAAGTTGAGAAATTAAACCACCGGATGTTCTTGTGCTTCATAACAGCCACGAGACTGACAGGTTAAAATGACAGGATATGACTTGTGCCTAGAGAAACAAGTCTCACTATTTATTGTCAGGTCATCTCAGAACTTGTCTATGATCTAGATTTCCGTTCTACATTTCATAATATTTACATATAGTTGTTTCATTTCAGAAAATTGATCAATCAGAGTGCTAACCATTGCTGGTAAATAAGGTTTCTTAAATTATGTCATTTCACTGAACATAACACATTATAACCTACAAGTTTTATTTCTGAATAATCTTACATAACACATTATTACCTACAAGTTTTATTTCTGAATAATCTTAAGTTTCATAAAGATTTATTAATTAAAAATTAAACTATCATTATTAGAGAGAATTAAAATTATTCTGGGTACATAAAATACCATCTAGGCGATTTGCAGATGTAGCTATAGGGGCCTACAGTAATACATATGTTATAATTTGTATATATGTGTACTTTCTTTATAACTACATATAAATCAGGACTAACAGTTAATTCTAAAATTATCATTCATACAACTAACAAACAGTATATGACAGTAATATTGTTTGTTTAACAAATCTACAAGCATTACCACTGGATAAGTATCAAACAATGTTGAAATGCCACTCAGCAAGAATAAGTTACAAATTGTCAAAATGTCCTCTTTGAATATCTACTTTGTGGATATTTTAATGGATGCTATAGGATATAATTTATAGCTGGGTTGACAAACATCAGAACCGTATCATAAACCTAACCTGGTCTGGTCTTTCACAGAACTATAAAGCTATAGTTATGTTTTAATACGGACTTATATTGAAGAATAGACAACATGCTATATGTGCTGGGTTATCCCTGTACCATCTGTGCCACGGGTACTTTGAGGTTAATTCTTATATGCTTATTTCCAACTTAAAACCTATAATATTTTGATTACTACATCAAGCAATATCTTAAATATGCAATGCATAATAAAATAAATAAAATTAATTTGAAACTTTGTTAAGTTAGAAAATAAGAACAGGTCTTTGCAGGCAACACATGAATCAGATCGTCAACATTTGTATGAGGTTTCTTCAAGGAAACGGCCAAAAGCGTTTTTTTAATCAGTGTTGCTTGTGTCAAGGGTGTTATTAAGGCATTCTAAAACATTTACAGTTTTCATTTTATCATATGTTACACCACTATTTTCAGAAAAGAAATGAGTTTAGAGAAGTTGTGCGCGGAGGCGCAGTTCATTCCTGTTACGTTGCACTATTGCCTATCCATTCTATGTAAGTGCATGTACTTTGTTTTAGTAATATTCCCAACAGCCCAGTTATGAGTGTACATGTATGCTATGAGAATCTAGGATTAGCTGTGTGAACCTTACATTGTTTCAGTTTCTCACTATCTATTCAACATAAAGCAGAACAAAGAGCAGGTCAGATATGTCATCCTTACAGACATCTGCCATAACATTTCTCAATTGTGTAACATATTTCAAGGAGCGTGTTTTGAGAAGGTGTCTTCCAAACACGTGAAACCTTCCCACTTCTAGAATGACCTCATCAAAATAAAAGTCAGGTGACGTGACAAAGAATGTACATACACGGACTTCCAGATAAGCACAAATTGGCTTCATTTGACACTGGTGTCTAGAGTCATAATGCACTAAGTTAACTGTCAGAAAATTTGGCAAAGATATTTTTATTTTCAGTCTGTTGTTTACTTTGTTGCCTTTAAATATTGCCTAAATATTTTATCATTGATTTTTCTGATGTTGTTTTCTTTTCATTTATTTATATTTCTCAAACACATGCACAAGTCCTAATACGCTAAGTGGACTATTGGAATTTGTCAGCAAAATTGACAAAAATGTTATGACTTTCAGACTGTTTATTTTGTTGCCTTTAAATTTTGCCTAATATATATAGAATTGTTATATCATTGATTTTTCAAGTTGTTTTCTTCATCTTTTCCTTTATTTAAGTATCTCTAACACACATAATGTGAACTGTACATTCATCTCATATGGGCACGGAAATGTTGTTTTCTTCTTCTCGTTTTCATTTATTTAAGTATCTCTAACATACACAATGTGAACTGCGTATGTATGATCATCTCATAGAGGCAGTGAAATTACTTCTTGGTTTGAATATAATCTCCTAAGTTATGAGCTTTCCTTCAGCGCAATTTTCACACCAGCAGTTTTACCTGAACTTGGATTGGTTTTCTCACCTGAGAAATGATTAGTTATTGGTAAAAGGATCTGTTAGTCAATAGATGGAGAGTTAAGAGCGAGCTGTATTAGCATATCTGAGGCACAAAGTGTGGCTCTCCTTGAGAGTGTTCTCTCACACCTTGAAGGTTATTGTAAGAACGGGAAATTAAAGCTGATGTAAATTCACCATCTTATTTCTATTCATGAGGGATGAGAGAGGATCAGAAATATTGTGTGGCTTCCTAACGATTCCCATCATCACCTTTAACCTTTATTGTTACACCAAGTGGCTTGTTCTCGGACAATTATTCCAAACTGCTGAATGTGAGAGACAACACACTATATCCATTAAGGCATCCTGACTACAGGAATAAGAAAGAAGCACAGAGGCTTCATCTTTAACACCTGATTTGAATAAATCAGCAACGGAAATTGCTGCCATTTCATGCTTTCCTTGTTTCACTGGTGATCAAGTTAAAAAGAAAATCTTCCATCTTGTCACTGGTTATCAGGGTTGACAAGCTAAATACTCTGTTAAAAGGAGACAAACCTCACGCTGCACTTCACACTGAAAGCCAGACCCAGGGAAGACATTTTTCAATCTAAAAACTCTCCCATTTATTTCCTGTTCAGACTTTAAAGTAATTCTGTTTTATCTAAGGTGATGAGGGCTTTCAAGAGGGAGAGCTTAAGCCTTAAGACAGCCAACGCTTGAGTGAGCGCCAATCATCACGGGCACATTAACTCTAAACCGTTTTGTGTGTTTCCATTGACAAAGGCCACCAAGCTGACCTTCACAAGTTCAAAAAACACATTGAAAATAATTTGAGCTAAACAGTGTCATTATCTGTTCACCAGCACTTTGGCAATGAGTTTTTTTCCCTAGGATCGCTTTCTATAATTTGAAATCTCTTTTGGTGTTTGTCCCCGGCCGAGAATGTTTGCTTAAGCCTGACACTGATGGATCTGGCCTATTGGCAAGGTCTTATTTAGGAAGCAATTTGAGATCAGTCGCGACCGGCTCCCCTGACCAATGGTGCCAAACACTAATGACAAAGATATTGTTGAACATTAGATGTTACATAGAAGTCGCAATCAAAGGCTGTCAAACAGTGGTCACAAATCACCGCTCAATCGCACCTACTTCAATAGACGAACATCCTGCTGACAAGACGGGGAGGGCTCAACACTTACAATCAAACATGTGCTAATAGCTTGGGAAAACGCTAAGGCGTATTGTTCCCAGACAAAGACCTGCTAGATCAATATTTGGACACCAAATTTCCATCAGGACAGCGGGATGTTCCGCTGACTAGATAGATGCCTTGGGAGGACCCTGGTCACCTTATTGTTTTTCTTCAAATCTATCGCCAGAAACGCAAACATCTCGAGGCGAGAAGCTCGGTTATCATTTCCTATCTCAAGGGGATGCGTTTTCATGGAAAATGGATTCGGCTTTCTGCTAGATTAGGTCTCAATCGGCCTCATAAAAAGCAGATCACCGTGGGAGGAGGCTAGGATCTGACGTTGATTCTAATATCAATTACAGAATCTCAGAAGTGAAGCGTGTATCAAACCCTTCCACTCGTCTCAATCTTCTCTCTATTTTGCCCCGTCACATTCAAGAAGTGTGCTACATTGCCCCCTGTGCTCCATGTTTGAACGTAATTATAGTCATTTCCTTCTTTAACACACTGCCTCGTGCAATCTTCAGCGCTTTGGAAACAAATTATTGCCACCATTGAATAGAGCCCAAATAGCCAGCAGCTGGTTAAAGCATGTCCCTCAATTTCCACACAGCTAATCTTTGTCATGTCAAACACCTAATTTGTCTTATTTCACTACAATTTTATCTGACCAAATGCTATTATTATCAGCTTAAGGATCAGAAATTATATTAATTCATAAACAAAAGCATCTGATTCCCTAAAAATATTAATAATTCAATAAAAGAATTCTGTTTTCTTAATTTAGGGTAAAATTTAAAAAAACACAAATTCATATTAATTAAAAATAAATAACCTGCAAATATATATACTCAAAAAAAAGTATCTGCTTCACCCAAAATGGTAATAATTTACTAAAAGAATTCTGTTTTCTTAATTCATATTAATTAAATAACCTGTGGATATATACACATAAAAACAAAAAACAAATACAAAACGGTCTAGATTTTTAAATGACTTTCTGATGTCATATTTCTGTTTTTATATATTTTTATTATATTTTATTTTATTTTATTCATACTGCTGTGCTTACATAAATGTATTAGAACTGTCATAGATAATTTCATATATTTGTCAGAAGTGTGTATGCATGTACATTAACACTACTATACCATCTATAGATCTGGAAATATTATATGATATGAAAATCTAAACAGATTTCCTATCTACATGTACATGTACGTTTAATCTACTTCATAAAGAACATTTTTACATCTGTTCAATATACAAGTGAATAACTCTAAGATATCAATCTGAGACTTATTTCATTTTTTTAATTATTATATAGCTACAAGTTACATACACACCATCAACATATAGACACACTGCAATTATATCTCTAAAATACTTCTCAATAGAATCCCATTAATATCTAGATGACCTAAAGCATAACACATTATTGATAAATCACATGGGCTGTAGTTGTGGGAATAGTGTTAGGTATAGAAAGTTATTATGCATTCAGCTTTATTGAGCTTAATATCATTTTTGTCTTCAATACCATTATTTCTGGCCATAAAGGCTTTCTTACTTCCACACTCCTTTGATATGGGCAAACAATTTAGCAATTTATGTTCATGTAAATCTGTGGAGAATCTATCTTGCTGCTGTAGATATGTCTTTCTTTTGTTTGCTTTGTATTGAAATCTACTGAACATCAGAGATAGAAGTATGTTGACAGTCCATTATGGCAACAGTTTTGCCTTAATTGTTAAGCCATTACAGAGGAGCCATTCCCCTCGTAATGGGCACAAATCAACCGATAAAGCCTCGGTTAACAAACCATGATGACTTATCTTCCTCCAGGGGGCAAAACCAAAAACATATATCTGCTGCGAAAATTGTCACCAATTGATTTTGATAATGGCTATAGCATTAACAACAACTAGACACAAATAATTCAATAAAGAAAGTGTCACATTTGTCTATAAACATACCTGACTGAACAGTACATGTACTTGGAAGTGTTGGAAATCATTTTACAGTGATTAAAATAGAAACTGTAAACAGTATCTTATAAGGCCACACCAATTTTATTTAATGTTTAGTGCCGCCCCCTTTCTGTTTAAAATGTTTGAAACAATTAATGATAAAACGTCTTCGTGATTTTTGTGGGTTATTTCGTCAAAAAAAAACCACTTAGGAATGAGAAAAAAGGCTGGAAAATGACAGGATCAGACTAAGTTAAAGTGACAATTTCATATTTGATTTTGTTTTTCATTTAAAAAAAAAAATAAAACAGGTGTACTTTGGGACTAAGAATCATAACACTCAGTAAGGCACCACAGATACCATGATCTCAGAAATTGTGTATTCAAAGTTTCCTGAATCTTGCAGTGGTTTAACAAGAACATTGACTCACCTCAAGTTGGTTATTTCTGTTATAATGAAGGTTGAGGATTCTGTATAACTCGGAGTCTGTAGTTACGATAAGATCTTCAGCATTCTTGACACCCTCAGCGATTGCTTGGCGGGAATATTTCTCCATCTGGATGTAGTAGAATTCCCTAAAACCAAAAAGAAAAAACATTAAAATTTGGAAATATAATTCTCTTTAAGAATGAAATAACAAGTCATGTCCTTTTCCCAAATGACGTTGTTAAACAAGTCTTCTGCAAAGAGATTTTCTATAACTTTGTTGGAAATTTGTTTGGGGCAAAATTAAGGGTTTTACAACTATCTTTTTAATGTAAAGCAAAAACTTGCAGTGCTAAAGTATAGGCAATTAGCCACACCTTGTTAATCCTGAATAAATCATTTTATCTGCTTTTAACAGTAATCTTGGCTGAGAGAGCTCTATCCCACAATGGAATATATATTTATAATATCATAACAAGATGCTAGAATCGGGGCAATCTTTATAAATTTATTGAATTTTGCATATGGACATTTGTAATACCAATGTACACAATCTTAACATGTATAATGTTCCTCTTTTATCTGGTTGTATAATGTGACGTTAATTAATGCCAGAAATAAAACAGACTGCCTAAGGAGTGATGTTGCCATGGTGTACAAGTAGTGATGCTCGCGGAAGATAAAGACATGTATAAATCAGCTGTGGATAGTGGTAAAGCCGGTGAATCGAGGTGATCTAAGCGGGCAGTCAAATCTCACCCGCTCTCTCAACAACAATTAGAAACATGGATTTGCTTTTATTTCACGATAGACGCTTTTGACAGTTGACTTGAGATGGAAGTGGGGGTAATTCTGTAGCCACCCAGGCCGTAGGGGATTTTCATAATTTCCCAAACAATATCAATATTATCTCAAGACTCTAGGAAAATTGGCCTCAAGGTCCATTTATGGAAATTATCTGTAATTACCTTATCTTGAGGGATCTTCCAATCTATTGGTATTATGCGGATCGGTGCCAAAATTCCGTCAGCGAAATTTAACCAGGCAAGAGGCCCACTTTCTATATTTGCATATTCCAGACTCTAATCCTGAATTATTTGCATTTACAGAAGAAGTTAGCTGACATCCAAACAGACATTAGTCTAGAGTGGAGTCCCTTGATCATCAAACTTTAGACGTGATCGATCACAAACATTTACATCAGATAAATTAGAGGAAAATAGAGCTTTTAAGAGATTTGATGGAGAATTTATCTGCAACATTTTTATCACTTGAACATTTAGTGATTTATTATTATTGCATGTATCTGTGGGACGATCCAATATTCATACAATCCGATATGTTAACGTCCTGATCATCTACGGATAAGACACTTCACCACCTGTACACGAGTGTCCTATCCACTACACCTTAGCAATAGACTAGAGAACAGTATACAAGGTGTCACAAAGAGATTCTATCTGGTTCAGTGTACTTCAGGCTATTTCACTTATACGAGAATGGTGCATCTTTTTGAGGGGGTCATTCCATGGAATGGAAGTGCTCACTGGAATGTTGGTACAGAAGCACAGAGAGGGGACGGGTACTCAATCAAGTCACAGCTGAGCTATTACGGACACCCAATTCCATCACAGCTATTATGGACACCCAATTCAGTAACAGCTACTGCGGAGACCTAGTCTGATACCCCACCAAGTCTCAGTTATTGTGCAGGGGCCACGGAGCCAGGGGGGCTGGGGGGGCTACAGCCTCCTCACTTTTTCTTGAAAACAGGAAAATATGCATTTTTGGCCATCTAAGAGCTTCCGGGGCTAGTAGTTAGCCCCCCACTTTTGGAAAAGCCCCCCCACTTTGGAAATTGCTCCGCTGCCCCTGTTGTGGACACCCAGTCTGACACCCCACCCTGTCGACTCAGTAGGCGCACACCAGTCCTACTGAGCAGACAATGACCCTATCCTTTATGTAAAGCACACAGTTAAAAAAGACAACTCCATTTTTGAAGTCTAAATGCGCTGGGGATCTATCAAGGCTTTACTGTTTGCCAAAGTCAGCAATATTGGTGGCAGCTTTTGAAGTGCTATCAATTTTCATTCATATTTATTTAATTTAATTCTGAGATGATTCATCAGTGTTCTGTGCAAATCTGATATTAATCTTTGGAAAATATAAATTAATTCTTTTTGTTGACAGATGTGGATTCTAATGATAAATTTACTTTATAAATCAACAATATTGACAGCTTTTAAATATATGTTAATAATTGCAGAGAAAAAAATGTGACATGCCTCCACCGGGGATCGAACCAAGACCTTTGGCTAACAGCTTTTAAATATACAAACACATGTAATGTCTCAATCAATGTCACCTATCTGTAGAAGATGATGAAGAAATGAACGTGAAAACAAAATGCCACAGCTGTTGTATATTGAGTTGTCCATATGAAATATTCATCAACACTCCAGGCATGCCGCTAAATGCATACATGAGGTTATGTAATCAGTAGTTGTTTCTATTTCTGTCAACAGATGTGAGACATAACCCTCTTGACAATGATTGGGTGGGTCGATTTGAAAAGAACTAGTGGGTACTACCCGTCATTGCTCAGCACCATTCTGGTTGGGATTGATTGCTTGGTGTTTAACGTCATGCTCAGGAGTATATCTTCTACGACAGCATGCCAGTCAAATGGGGGTACATGTAGGAAACCACCCTTGATGTCCCCGGTAACATCAAAGACAGGACAAGGTGAAAAAAGTAAACAGGACTGGACAAGAAATTAGCTTCCTGATGCCCTTAGCTTGTGAGCACCAGGGCATCAAGAAACTCACATCAGTTATCATGGTTTGTAAAATTAACTTGGCCCTGAAATGGTAAAAGGGGATATGGAATGTCACTGTTTGATAAAACAGGATATCTCAAAGTTATCAAATTTAATTTGAAAAAAAAAAACCCTCTCAATTATTAAGGTAATTATAGAATGGCATATAAAGAAAATCAATAAAGTGGACAGTGGTCAGCATATACAATGCCTCTAAAGTGGATGTTACTCAATAGGGCTGACCAACACTCAGAACCATGTAGCTGTAGTAGCCTTCAATGAACAGCCTCAAACAGCCTGTCTAACACAGCCAACAATAGCAGAGAAAACATATGTTTGCCTGCCCCACTGTGCGCCACTCAAAATAATACAATACATAAAAGAAACATAAAAAAGAGTTTCTGTGAATCATATAAAAATCAATGTTTTGCCAGCAAGACAACAGATCATAATGTCAGACTTGTCAGTGTTTGCTTACCAAACCCATCCAGGGTTAAATAGAAGTCAAACTACAACAACAACAAACAAAGGTTTGGGGAGGAAAATCATTTTTTTTCTATATAATACTTTTATGTTTTAAATAAATAACATTAGCATGAAAAATATATGGACCATATTACTAGGTTGGGAAAATATATTTATGCATTAATCTACTTCAATATTTATTGAAATAATACTGAAGATTTTGTTCACAAAAAGGGCCTTGACCCAAACAGACTAAAAGCTATTATTTTAAACAGCCATTCTAAATCATTTAAATGGTATTAAACTCATTTCATTCAATTTTGGGTGAGAAATTTCCTGTAAAGCCTCTTTAAGTATGTTCTATGAATTTATAATGTTTTTAAAATTTTGAGCGGTTTTGTTTTGAATGGTAAATTAACTGTCAGGCCAAATTAAATTTTGCAAATATTTTTGTGCCACCAGCTTGCAATTACAAAAACCTGTTGTCTAAAAGAAAAAAAGCTATTATTTTGTTTTAATTAGTTCCATTAGCTGTGTTTATTTAGATAAACGTCAGCAATTTTAGAGGTTGAGATATAAATATAATAAAATATCTAGGACATTGACATATGACATAGAGATAGCTAGACTATTCCGTGTACAATTATTCTTCTAGAAATAACACAGATAAGGCTGCAAAATACTTAATTATTTTCCTTGTTCCATTTTGAAACTAATTTTCCTGTAATTGAGTTGAAGATTAGCTGCTAGGCCTAGGAGGAAATCTGACAGATGACATTTAGTCGTTTCGACAAGGACAATTCCCTTGATTTAATCTCGCTCCTGAATTAGTATCCATTTTGTACCAAAGTAAATCTACGCTGCCAAAGAAACCTATGACATTTCTGAATAGGTCAAGCTGTTTGGAGAAAATACACACAGAAAAATGTGGTGATAATTTTATAAGGGTCCCATACATTTTTAGTTTTACTGCTTAACGATTTTGCTGTATCATTTGAAAGAGCAAATTAGATTATTTAACCTAAGCAAAACAATTGACTGTTTCCGAATGAATAAGACTAAAGAAAAATTAGAGTTTTCTCCATTTATTATGTTCTTATTTCTAATTTTATCAAAGTTAAATTTAATAATCTAAAAAAAGAGGCTAAATATAAACAGTCACACATAAAAAAGAAACTCTTCAACTTCTCTTTTATCAATTATGCTTTTGTTAGACTATAATCCCCCAGCATCATTTCCAACTGGTGTCTGTAATACAACACTGGAAAAGAAACCGGGAAAGCAATTTGGCAATGGAAATCGGTGTGGGACTGAAATTATGAAAGAAATAAAACCCGTCTCCTGCTTCAAGTCTAAATTTATTTCAAGTGTGAGATTGGCTGTAATTATTCTAATAGGATAATGGCAGTCGGGGAAGTTCATCCATTGTTCCGAGCAGATCGACTCGGATAGTTGTGGTTTTTCTCTATGGAAATGGGGCAGTCTTAAAGGGCAACTTTAACCAGATACTCAATAGGAGTGTAAAAAGACACTTTAAAGCATACACACTCTGACATCATGCTACCATGTCAAGCAGTTAAACCGTTTCAATAGAAACTGATAGCTATTCATTTTAATATCCCGCCACCAACTGGATACATGTACACCAAGGATATAAAAACTTAGCAATATCATTAATAAAAGTAATTTGGATTTTGAAAAAAGTTATTCTTAATATATAGCTGATAATTTTTTATCAATTTGAAATATACATGTAATTTAAAAAAATATATAAAACAAAATATTAAATAGCAAATGCATCAAGTGAGTAAAAAAATATAAACCGATTTTCAGTAATCTCTATAAAAGTTGCTGGGCTGTAATTTCATTATTTTGATGTTTTGCTGTCAAATGTAAACTCACAGTGGGCTGCCGAAGTTAGTAACCCTTTCTCGGGTGCTAAAACCACGAATTGCCATTTCATTTCCCTAAATGAAGATTTATGAAAACTATTTGGCAAGTATCCTCTTTAACAAATTGCCAGCCCATTTAGAAGGAGCCGATCTGTTTTGTCATCCTAGTCGCTGTCATTAGGGAATAGAAATTACGAAGGACTGTGAGAGATTTTGATGTTTTCTTCCCGCTTTCATTCCTTACAAATCTTTGGAGGATTGCTAAAGCTGTTGTGCTGATGAGAGAAGGGTTTTTGCCGGCAGTTCTTTGGGAGTTTGCAGGTGTTAGAATCAACTGATATGACAGTTAAGGGAGAAAGGAAGAATTGCACTCTGGACCATTTACCGAACACCTTCAGCTCTTTAATATAATTATATAAGAAAACTTCATTAGTTTCCAAGTTGATGACTAGTGTCGTTAGAAGAAATACTTGCAAATTGAGAATTTTGAAGATAGAGCACTTAGAGTAAAAACCACTGAGGGACTATGCGAATTGAGATCTCTGTCGACGATCAGTTTGTCTCGTCACCTTTAAGAAATTCGCCTAATGGAACATTTCACTATCTTCTAATTAAGTAGAAACCCTTGACAGAAAATTATCTCGGAACTCAGCCTATCTCTCTCCGTTAAACAGTAGAATGTAAAGGTCTCAACATCACACAGGGAAAGTTTGGATTGCCTTTTTCTAAGTGCTATAGAGATTTCATCCAAACGCAGAATTTAAAATTAATTTTATGAACATGTGTGTTGAAGTGAAAAAGATAGTTTTAAGATATTTGCTTAAATTTAGCCATTTATTCCACAAGAGGGTGTCTCAAATCACTATTTTTACAGAAACAGGGTGTCTCATTTTGCATTTTCCCTATCTTTCCCATGTTAAATTTAACTGAAATAGGGTGTCTCAAATGGCGAATTGGGTGTCTCTGTGTCTTTGAGACACCCAAATTGTCACTATGACTCTGTTCTAAATCACAATGTATTGTGGAAGACAAATCTATTGTTGACAACTGTCTTTGTGGCAATGTCATAACTTTCCCTCAAACAATGGCTTGACGTCCACCCTACAATATTGATAATCAAAACAAACCTTACATAATATTTCATTGCCCTGTGCTAACCTTTAATCCTAGCTTTAACACTTTTTAATCAGACAGTTTCTCTTTACTTTATGACACTAATATCAACTCTCATAAATCATGAAATTCTTCTCTGACCCTGAAGGCCTCTACACTTTCACCTTGTCCTGTTAAAAGGAAGGTGGCAAATATATTTGCAAATTCACTAATAATTTGTACAGTATATACAAACCGAATTTAATCATACAGTACAAAAAGTATTATAAGAAAAGAGAAATATTTACCCAAAAATATCTGTTATTTCTTCCCACACCAAAAAAAAAAAATTCCCAAAATTCTGCAAGGATTTACCCTAATTCTTAGTTGTGTTGCCAGGGAAGACCAGTTATGTCATGTATGCCTAATCTAACACGGATCATCTATTGGCTTAACCAAGAAGTCATTATCTACATTGTTTATAGTAAAGTAAGGATAACCCATCATAACCCTATCTGCCCCAGCACTTAATGAACTTCAAAAATGTATTCCAACACTGGAATACTGTACAAAGACAAAAAATCTAGTTATTTTTTAAAATCAAATAACAATCAGAACAATCTAAAATTGTAAACATTTATTACTTTTATTAATTGGTTTTATGTTAAAATTTAAAAAAAAAAATGTTATTAATGAAAACGTAGCGTGAAAACAATTTTCTGTTATCTTGACATGTAGTTATATTTGATAATATTGAGTTTATTATTTGATTGAAAAGATTGGGGAAAATAAAATGATTATTGAAATTCTATTGCAACCTGTTTGTAGAACTTTTAAAATGACTTTCCCCTCTGGTTATGTGAACAATCCTCACCCACAACTCAACTTTTTACAATATAC
>JAVFBY010432153.1:2304-14070 GCA_034781015.1 Tonicella lineata
TTTGTGCATGCCTCCACAGAGTCCACTGGGGATCAAATTCTGGCCTTAGACTAGCAGGGCCTCATACAAATCTTCATATAAAACCTGCAGTTCTGTCAATGTAAACTATGGCCGTTTTAATGCTTTGCTATTTTATTTCTAACCTTTCTAACATTTTGACAACCTGATTTTAAAAATGGTACTTCTTTTATACTATTTATGTAAGCTGTTGTATTATACATCAATGTACAGATTAATGCTTGATGAACCAATGATATTTTTCAATCCATTAAAATTGTTGCCAGAGACAGAACTGTGTACTCGTTCACAGTATGCCAAGACCAGAAACATCAACATATCCTTGATTTAAAGAAACACCCAAAATAAGGTAGTTTGCGTTATTTCATGCAGAATCACATGAGTTACCGGTATACATATTTTTGTCAAGAAGCAAAATTATCCTTTCTTCAACAAAGGCATTATCATGATATTTATAGATTAATTCTCGCCCACCCTTGCACACATTGTATTCAAAAGATTATGCACGTCTCATACAAGCTAAATAACAAATATTTCAAGGGCATTTTATTAATTTATGAAGAAACTTAAATACAGTGTAAAATCGTGTCAATCAGAATTTGTTGATAAAGTCTAATTTTGAGTGAGAGTCTCTCCTAAACACAGTAAGCCACACTTAACTGGGGCTTTACCAATGAACTATCCATTGCAAAGACAATTATATTTTGATAATTTAACTGCAAACTGCTCATTCTGTTAAATAGATGGAATCTTGCCATGAAACTCTTCATCTCTTCAGCACTGGGTGTCAGGCAGGTGATTAGTATGGGCTGAGTTATCACTGAGCTAGGTACATGATTGCCTTTTCTCACACTTTCTTGCATTTATACTTCTCATCTACAGCATGTGTATAAGATAGCGAGACTCAATGTCACATGGTGTTCTACTAAGAAGAAATTATAGAAAGCCAACCATGCACCTAATTGAAATCACTAGACTGGCCAATGGCATTTCTAGACCGGCCAATGACTGTGTAGCTTAGGTTTATTGGAATAACAACATTAACGACAACACTATGTTTTCAGTAGTGAATGTCCTGGTAGATACATGTACATGTATGTGGATTTATTTCTTCAGAATTTTTAAAAAATGATCCCAGAGGAGAAAAATATAAAGGAACTGCTGGTATTCGTCTCAGTCTCAAGAACGGTCAAACCTATTTTAGTATGATCTTCAGCACTGATTGTCAGACAGGCTATTCTGTGGATTATGTCACTTAACTTGGCCAATCAATGTGTATCTTAGGTTAAGTTGAATAATAACATTAAAGGACAACACTATGTTTTCAGTATTGCCCTGGTGGATATGTGGATTTAACTGCAAAAGGTACATGTACATAACCCTAGCTTCACTTAGCCATTGTTACCGTGGAAAAAATAGGAAACTGTGAATATAGAAATTCCCTCTTCAAAATATAACTAAAGATTAAAACAAAAATATGAGATTAGAGTTTAAACTACAAGACAATCGTACCTATCTGAACTGGTCAGTTTCATAAAACTCAAATAACGGTACTTACAGATTTTCTGTCAGAATTTTAGAAAGTTATTCCAGAGAAAAATATAAAGCAACTGAAGAACATAAGAACCCATACCAATGAAAAGTAAAGATCAGATTCTTTAGAACTAAACAAAAAATGTAAGATATATACCTTTACATTTCATATGACTTCCATTAGTCTTTGTAGAAAACACTGTCTTCCAATTTCTTATTGAGAACAACCATCAGTATATCGTAATCCAGCGAATAATAAAATCCATTTTGTCTGTTGCTGAAGCAATCAGGTTGATGGGCTGAGCACACGATGACTACTAGCATGTAACATCACCCAGAGGCTGTTATAGCTCCCAATGGAAAGCCTGTAGAGCGAGACTAGTTATTGACTGGGAGCAACTAAAGGGAGTCTGAAGCTTGGTGTACAGCTCAGCACGGTGTGAAGAAACTGACAGAGTGTGGGAAGGCTGTGGACTTATAGCAGTGGAGACTTAGTTCCTCTTGATAACCATCAGGCAGCCAGGGAGGAGGAGTCTATGGTTAAATCAAGTCCCCTCCTGGCTGGACCTAAGCTAACAGGCAGAATTCTCATACTGAACTATCAGCTAAAACCTTTCACTACTACATCCACCATTGTTTCATAAAGCAACCGGGGTCAGAAATGTCAGACTTAGTAGGATAACTTTAAACCTTTTCACACCAAGAACAGTTATCAGTGGACTTAAAAACTCCAGCATGATTGGAAACTCTATCCTAAAACTCTTCGTTTGAAATTATTAATCAAGAATGAACTAAAGCAAAATCAGACTTTAATAACTTTAAACCATTTCAGACACAGAGCTCTTACCAGCTGATTGTATACGCCATTGGAAACTCAACTGTAAAACCCTCCTTGCTTGAAAATATTGCTCAAGAATGAGCTAAATGAGTGTATACTAAAAAGTAAGAAACACTGTTAAAAATATTTCAAAAATTTATATGAAAATTAAGTGAACATGATGAATCTATCGAATCGAGAAATTTGAAGAAAAAGTAAAACACCGGATGTTTACATTTAAAAAAAAAAAAGCTAACAGTTTTATTGAAAAGGGTTTGTAAAACACAGTTCTAAAAGTACATGTAGTCTTAACATAACATACATAGTTCACACAGTCATTATGAAGTTGGTTGGGCTGTTTTTGGGTGAGACTAAGCAGGGTTTCTAACTGCTAATAAAAGAGCACAATTTAAAAATAGCAGTTATACTTTTCACACAGACATACATGTAGCAAGATGTTCTGCTCCGTCACCCCAATTTTTTTTAGTTTGCATCACGTTATGCAGTTTGCATCAAGAGCCTTGGCTATGTCACAGATGTTAGTTTCTAATGTGGATGTATAATAGAGTTCTCCTTTACTTAACACCACTTTAAAGATGGCTTCCTTGTGTGTACATCTACAAGGCTTAGAGTACATGGACGGACATTTTTTATTTTCATGTACTTCACTGACCTGGTACCAAAATTCGCCCCAAGTCTTACATTCCAAACTAACAAAGTTCCAGCATTAGTGGTTTGGTTAAAAGTCCAGTCCAGATGTCTGATAAAGGTCCATGTTTTACTGCCATGGGAGAATGGTTACTTTGTACATCATATCAGTAACTGTGTAATACTGGCTCATACCCAGAAAATAAGACCTAGGGCCTACATAGAAAGCGTGAATTAAGCAAATTGGGTACATACATGTTCATGCCACAAGTGTTTTAATTCCTTGTTAGCAGGATTCTTACATCAAACTGGAAAGTTTTTATGGTAATTGAATATTGTACCAAAAGAATAAAAACGGGAAATAAACAAATTAGATATACGTGATCCATTTCCTCATTACCAGAAGAATATCAGTTTTTCATAAGAAAATGGTATTCCTTTTAGACTAATATACAACTGTTCTTTAGATGCAAGTACCGCATTGTAATCCTATTTCCAGTTGTTAAAGGACAAGTCCAGCGTTTTTCAACCTAAACTTATTATTTGTAATGTTTATTTTTAAAGACATTTAAGCGTGTGCCATTGGGAACCATTAAAGCATAGCTGTTAATTAGTTAATCTAAAAGCCGGAAGTGACGTCAAAAAACGCTGAGATGGTAAGGTACTTGACCTGGAGTGCAAGTCTCCCTGTGGATACATCTACATCTACAACGAAACGACAACAACAATACACAGATAACGTGTGCTCAGAGGATACACAAAGTCATTCATGACTAGACGGGTATAGAAGAGACCTTACTTTATCAGCGATTTTTGACGTCACTTCTGGTTTTGAAGTTAACACATAAACAGTTATGCTTTATCAGATCCTAATGTTATACGCTTTAATGTCTTAAAAATAAAGGTTAACAAAAAAAAAGTTTTGGTTGAAAAAAGCTGGACTTGTCCTTTAAATATTTGGTCTACAGATCAGAGGAGGTCTATGTGATGATTTGTTTTAATGCTTATTAGTTTATTCTGGGCTTTACTCCACATTTAAGGTTATTTCACTCATATGACGACGACACAACAACACAATACTGGCAATAAACATAATGGTTGGTTTGTCTGTTAGAATGGGGTTTTACATCATACCGGTACTTAAAGCCCAAAACACACCAGACGCGACGCGACGTAACTCAGGCGGCAGTCGCGTCGCTGTCGCTTCCAGTCTGAAGTGTATTACATAATAAGTAATGTTCTAATGCCTAACCGAGCCGCGCGACTGTCGCGTCGCGTCTGGTGTGAATTGGCCTTAAGGCTCTTTAAATCATATGATGGTATCATTGGCATACCAAACCAACAGGTAAAAGAAACCAGACTTGATGTAACTGGCAACAGACAATGAAGAAACACGACAAAATGACAAATTAGCTTCCTGATGCCTCTTAACACAGAAAGCAACAGGGCACAGTAAGCTTTTCACCTACAAATAATTACAAGAAACCACAGAGTAAAGGATGCATATAGACATGGTGAAATAACGTTGATGGACCGTTAATTTATCAAATTTCTAATGGACTAGAATTTGTTTCTGATTGTGAAAACATTATGGCCTGCTTGGGATGTTTTTGATAAAGGTGATATATACATGTACATGTAGCTTGGAACCCTTGATCAGGGGTTTTTTCTTCCTGAATTCCAAACCGCACGAAATCATCAATTATACGATGAACAGGTTCAATCTATATCTTGTCTGCAATATGTCATCAAACACACACCTCGACACACACACATGAACGGCCATATTACTAGATCCCTGTTCAAAGGCATTATAAAGATTTGGCCTACATTCCATGAACAAATTGGCTATTCTACAAGGGCACTACATGTGTACAGTAATGTTATGTTATTAACATGTTGTTTGAAACTGTAAGGTAAGACTGAGCAGAGTGACTAATTCTAGTGAGCCTTGTCATCACACCACTGTAATTGTGCCTTTGATGTAATAGCTTTCATATAACAGAATTAATACACTAATTTGCCCTATCTGTCATTTCGGAGCAAGGGCTTCCTGAGAATGACTAACCCTGTCACTCTGCAGATTGTTTGTTTGATTGGGGTTATGAGATGTACTCATGGTCATTTCACTTAAATGGCATGCCAGCCGAAAGGGTAGAGGAAACCACTCTTGCCTTGACTGTCAACATCAAAGACGAGACAGGACAAGGACAGGGTGAAAAACAGAACATCACAACAAATCAGTTTTATGCAAGATTTTAATCAAATTGATGTTAACATTATTAGTACCAATAGTACGAATAAAATCTATGGTCAACTTCTTTAAAATATTTCACGAAATTACAATGAGTTATTTCTGCAAATCACGCTACAAAAGGTTAAATTTCTTAGAGCGTAAAAAAATATAGACTTGACTTGAAAGAGAAAATAGAGCAGTTATCAAAGTAACAGTATTACAGATTCAATGCTACTTAATATAACAGTAAAGAGAAGCTGACAGAATGGTCAGAGAGGAAAGCATAGGAGAGGGCAGTAAATGGTGAGGCAATCACTCATTGGTTGTCAGTTCCTGGCAGTAATAAACCCTCACCAATTTGTCAAGGCCTTTCTAAAGAGGCCCCAAGAGACCCATCTATTCTGTGATCAATAGGGGGATTTCATAAGGCAAAAAGTCGACCACAAACAGATCTGGAAAGGCTTTCAACAAAATTTATCTATTTATTGTTTGCTTAATTAAATCTCTTGGAGGCCTACAGGAAGTCATTTGTTTAATATTACATGGGCTTTCTACAGAATGATATGTGAAGAAATTAATCTTACCTGGACTTCTTTTTCATATTTATAACTCAGACGTACATACACCCTAGTATTTGTTTGAGGAAAATTTAAAATTAGTTTTTTTGTTTCAATATTGTTTAACACCATGCTCCGGTTGTTTGAAAAAATCTTTGTGTTAACGGTAACCTGAAAACTGTCACAAATAAATGGTAGTGTGTCAGACCAATGGCTTGAGGAAACCACCCTTGACATTTATGTTAATATAAAAGACAAGACATGACAACGACATTTCAAAATCATGACAGACACCACAACACTTAAAAGTTGACACAAATTTAAAAAGACATGGAGACGTTAAGATTTTGTTAGCTGGCTGTTTCACACAGAACTGAAGGTCATTTTAGAAAGGCACCACAAGTTATGTGATAATCTTCTTTCACTAAGGCATAGTCTTGCTACTTGCATTCTCTTAACTGGTGAACTATTGGAAAATATATTAATAAAAGTATGGTCATTACAGCAACATAAAAAAATTAAAGAAACAATTGACCTTGACCCTCAAATGCAATATGTGCTGCAGTGCATCAAAGTGTTATCTTCCCTATGACTAGAAGTAACCATCTAAAAGTGTCCCAAAAAACAAACAGGTAAATAAATATCTTAATTTAGACTCCCAGTTCAGAATCAATGAAGCAGAAAAGATTTAAATCATTTAGGATGGAGAACATAAAACAAATGGAGGCAAGTAGCATATGCAACTTTTGAACCTAGGATAAGAGAGCACTGCAGAAATGATCAATGTATCATAAAACTCTTCTCCATAGAACCAGCTTATTAACTTTAAGCAGAGGAATTTGTCAATCTGTTAGATTTCAGTAGCTCTTACTTTAATAATTGGCCGACTTCACAAACCACTCATCCATATAATACAGGAATAGGGTGAGGCACACTGTTGAATTAAGGGCTATTGCTAATGTAACCCATGGCAAACAATGATCAATTGGCCCCAGCCAAATTCTTCTAGAAGCTAAAACCGTAAAGGAATGAGAGGCAGATCTCTGGTCTCGGAAGTCAAAGGCTGAGATCCTATTTCACGCCTGATCTAAGAGTATACCCAACCAAAAACTCTGCTGTACAAAGGGTCAATAAGACACATACAAAGTATTTTTTCATCACAGATTTGGAATAAAAATAAGAGCATAGGGCAATTCAAGTGGAAGGTGTGCCACATCCATCATTGAAAATACAACCAACCAATCAATTATTATATGGAGGGTGTTTTTAATGCTTTACACTGGAAAAGTAAAATACATCTGTTATAAACTTCTGTACACTTAAAGCTAATAAAAAATATCCGGAATCTTTTGCACAGTTAAAAAATCTTACAGATTTATTTTTTACAAAAGGCTAGAAATTGAAATAAAACAAAAGGCCTTTCATCCAGTTGGAGAAAACCTGGGAATATTTCAGTGTGGGTAATTGAGTTTATGAAATTCACTGTAATATGTGGTATTGCATTTTTATAGAGACCAGAAGTTATGTATTTCACCATGACCAGACGTTATTTTTTGACCAGGCCAGTAGAAATGTATTATAAAATCCTCCTCCCTAGAACCAGTATTATTAACTTTAAGCAGAGGAATTTGTGAATCTGTTGAGGTTTCAGTAGCTCTTACTTTAATAAATTGTTGACTTCACAACCCCCCATCCATTTATTAGACTAGAATAAGGCGAGTCACATTGTTGAATTTAGGGCTATTGCTAATGTAACCCATGGCAAACAATGACCAATGGGGATCACCAGCGGTAAACAAGGGAGATAACTATGTCACCCATATGACAGGCAGCGCCAAATATGTCATTGACTAACAATAGTATTCCATTGAATATTCATCTCATGCTATTGTTAGTCAATGACTTATTTGGCACTGCCTGTCATATGGGTGACATAGTTATCTCCCTTGTTTACCGCTGGCGATTCCCATTGGCCCTAGCCAAATTCTTCCAGAAGCTTAATGGGAAGGGAGGCAGATTGCGGAAGTTTTTAAGTCAAAGGCTGAGATCCTATTTCATGCCCGATTAAAGAATATACCCAAGTAAAACTTGATCTGCTATAGAACGGGCCAACAGAAAGTATTTTTCAGTACATCTTTGGAATAAAATAAGACCAGAGGGTTATTCAGGTGAAAGGTGTGACAAATTATCATTGGAAATACTGCCAACCTTCCAACCTTCCAATCAAGCAACCTACTTACCAACCAACCAACCAACCAATCACATACTGTATTACAGGAGAGTTTGTGTTCAGCATCAGATCATGTCTGATATCCTCCTAATTTCCTAATCTTTTCAGCATGCTAAACAGTCTTTACAAAAAGAAGAGCTTTCAAGATTTTTTCTATACACAAATTATATTTTTGGCTTATGGGCAATGCAATGAGAAGAAGTCTTAATTAAAAGGAGAATGTGTTCATTAATAAATAAAGTAAAATTTCTTTGCTAAATGCTTGCTAAATTTGCACCATGTCCCTGTGATAAACCCATTATAATAAAAGTAACAATAAAATAACTTTATGTAAATTAACCAATACATTTAGGAAAACTAAAAAAAACAACAGTGAACACAATTTTTTAAAATATATTTAATAAATCTATAACGTATATGCATATAAAGAGAAATTGGTACTTTTCATTCTGACAGTTTAAAGTTAACAAACTAACTTTGTGTTTATATGCAATTATTGAATGATGCAATTTAGGACCAATGAATCATCACGTTCTACATGTCGTGTATATATCTCTTAAAGAAAAGTTGTTCAATGGATTTTAATCTAAAGTCGTTATGTGTAACCTATACACATTTCAAGAGGACAATAGATTATTAAAATCAAGTTTGACAAATCAAACTGATAATTAGATGAAGATGAGTGAAAACCTATAAATCATATACGTTTTGTTTTGTATAATTGATATGTGCATTAATTCACATCAAATTTTAATATGATTTGATCCCTCTTTCAAAACCTAGAGCATAGAATAGAAAGACCAATGCTCAACCAATAAAATTGAAGTATGCAAATATGTGATGGCCCTATTGATGAATATCACTTGATCGGCGTATCCAAATTTAATTAAAATCGCAACATTCTTTCAAAAGTGTCTAGCACAAAAAAGAAAAACAGACGGGCACAGGCAGACAGAAAAACAGACGGACAGAAAGACAAACCGGCTGATTACCATAGAAAATCCACATCTTTTTATTAGGGGCCCTAATAAATATTCCACTCATTGAACATAAAATCTTTCAGCAATTAACTCCTTTGCATGGAAAAAACAATTACAAATCGGGTTGTGATTGAATTAATGGGTACTGATATCTGGTCGAGACCTTTCCTCTATTTCCGGGCACACAACTGGCCTAAGACTTCTACACAGTCGTGACCAATTACTACAGACTTGCTTCTTACAAAGATGGTGACTGGGAATCAAGTTTCATAACTGATGACAAATCACATGTTCAGGACTTTCTCAGCATGAAGGGTAAACATTGCTACAATAGGCGTAACCAGCAAATTCTCAACCAGGCAAATCAATAGAAGACTGTTCATTGTGAGGAGTAGCATCAGGGAGATCTGAGACCATCTCCTTATCTCTATCTATAGAATAAGATACATTCTACTTTTTAAGTTTTCTTGTGTAGATTATAATAATTATACCGATAACTGAATAGAGATTAGACCTTAAACCTGATTATATCAAATCCTGATTCCAGCCCTACAAATCATTGTGGTCACTTTGAACATGTTCTGTAATAAAATTAATAAATTATTAATAAGTTCTTCGTATGATTCTAGTCTTACAAATAATGGTGGTTACTTTGAACATCTTCTGTAATAAAATTATTAAATTATTTATAAACTCTTAGTAGAGCTGAAAGAAATGTATTCGCGAATACTAATTTACCAACTATTTGGATAGTAAATTGGATATTCCAATATTCGTTGTTGTTGTTTAAAATTCCAGAAAGCTAGCCAAATTAAGGACAAACTTTCAAAATATTGCCATGGTAATGGAAAGAATCATTGTTCAACATAGATATATTAATTTTGATGGCATTGTTCATTAAATATAGCAAACTCATGTTTTTCTTAGTGACGAAAATTGGCCTCCACGTAACATAAACTAATGCTGCAAATTAACATATTAAACAGATGTCTTAAAACAAATATTTGAATAGTATTTGAATAATAAAACGAATATTCGAATATCAAAATCTACTATTTGTTTCAGCTCTAATTCCTAGTATGTTTCAATCTTTTGAGACAACCTGCAACAACTGCTGTTATTATTTTTGGTATTTCACACATATATAAAATTGTGCAACACAATTGAAGAACACTCCATTAAATGGGCACATAACTCTCAATTTATCAAATGAATAGTTTTCAACCTGTCAAATTATACCCTGTTTTTTTTTCACCTGTATATAACATTGTTTTTTTCCTTTGTACATTACAGTTTCTTTGCTGCTTTATTATGTCACGCCATTGGCTGAGTGAATTGCATAATTTTCAGTAGGTTGCATGTAAAACATTTTACATGTAGTCTCACAGAAATTCTTCTCTGGAAGTTTTCATTAATATTATTGGTTTCAAGTTAATAGTAGAATTGCTGTTGCTTAAACAAACATGGCAGTAATCACTCTACGTGTTCCCACACTTCACTCTCTTATTTCAATCTGCATCATCAAAGCCAATGGAAATATGGCTTCCCTTTATTGCAGATCTTGGACAGCTCAGACAAATACCAACTGACCACCAGCGGCTGGAGAGATTACCATTGATTCAATCACTTTTGTTCGGAATACAGAGCCGAGATTTGGTCACAGGAAACTCTATCATTGTTTGGCCAAGGCAGCCCTTCACAAACACTAGCTGTCCTTGGTAAAATGGTGCAATTTAGACTAATTAGGGTCAATATTGGATGACCATAGGGCGGCAAACTGTATGGTGAATTGTAAATCAAACAGTAATTATTGAGCAGTATTGGCATATGGTTTAAACCAGGGCTGATCTCAGAGAAGTAATATAGGCCTACCCCAATGATACAATACATTCATTTTTATTTAACAAAATCTTATCATATACATTAAGAATATCCATTTATTGATGCATTAAGCTACCTAGAAGTGCATGATGTTCTACGGTGACAGATCAACCTCAAAATGAGGCTGTGGAGAAACATTTGATTTTAAAGATGGCATGTTAGAGTGAAATTTTGAAGGAGAAAAGCTCCTGCTGGAGGAAATTTTGTTGACATAACCATTAATTGGCAATCGGAGACACTGCTCAGGTACGGTTTATTTAGATACCAAAATTATGGGAGAAATAACCCGGAGAATAAACCCTGATAAAAGTTTCAGATGTTCCTTCTAGCTTAGGTAGGCACTCAAACCATAGCTCAGTTATATGAGCTGGGATTGGTCATCATAGCTAGGTTCTCTTAGCTCTAGAAAATGGCTCATCATGATTTCAAATGATGAGCCCTAGGGTACAATGGCGGAAAAACGTTCTGTATCGGAGCCGTGCATTCCCGGCTCCGTTTCAGGGCTTTCAAATACCAAGAAAATAAAACAAGAAGATAGTTTTGAAGACTTACCTTACACAATGAATCTATTATGAACATGATCCAATAACCATACATCCCAAATTGTGAATCTAATTGCTGCCTGACAGCTGATTCAACGGCAAGCTGTCCTGAATTTGGTTTTGTCACGTGATCCTCAGTGGGCATAATTAAATGACGGAAGGGAGAAGAATTTGTGAGGCCCGTTACCCGGAGCATTTACTATAAGTAATAAGTGACAGAACTGTGAGCTAGGCTTCCCTGTGAAGTACTGTGAACTTTAGTGAACCCTTAAAGGACTCAGGTGTAAAATTTTGACTTTTTTTTGTTTTTGCCTTTCTAAAATC
>JAVFBY010432264.1:0-14069 GCA_034781015.1 Tonicella lineata
TGACTAAATATTCAAAGATAATAACCTTGAAGTGTAAGTTTGAATTTTGTAAAAGTGGTGTTTACCGCGTTTTGGAACTCAGCTCTTCATATATGTCATAGAGTATTAAAACATTAAAACAGGCCTAGATAGTTTATTCCTTGAAATGGTATAAATCAACACAAGTTAATTCTAAACGAAGCTTATATTTGTCAAATTCCTAACACTATTCTACCTTTTACTCTCTTATACTACACTTACGCTTTGAAGTTGGGTTTTATTTCTAGAGGACAGCTAAATAAGTCAAAAATATCATTGCTTCTGGGTAGAAGATATATTTGTTCTAGAGGAAACTAAAACCCAACCATGAAAATTACCTGAGTTAGAGATAGTTTTTATCCGCCGACACATTCACAAATTGGACTTATTTAAGCGCTTGGGGCTTTGATATATCACGAACGCCTAGGAGAGAAGAGACGGGTATGCTGTAATGTTATATGGTAACCGATACACAAAGCAGCCCCTCACATAACCGCTTTTTCGTACAAATGTTGCATGACAAATTATTACTTGATTCAGCAAATTGAAGTAGTATTTTTTACAGGTTAAGTTGATGATGTTTTCTCGAGGCAAGTCTGGCGTGGGATGAGGCGTTTTCTAAGCACACTTTGATAAACTTCGGGCCTCGCGGAGCTTTACTACCTTGTTTGCTACTTCAGATGTGGCAATCTGGCCCAAACCGTAAAGCATTATCCAACTAACTGTTACAAGCTTATAGAATCTTTCAGCTAGTTTTCATTTAATAGTTGAAAGTTTCATTGGAGCCACAATTGCTTTCGCGGGTGAAGTTTTGTTTTGATATTAAAGTTGACCAGTTGACTGGAGCTGCAATTATCCTTCTGGGTGAAGTTTTCGTGTAACTTGAGTTGACAGATTTATTTGAACCCTAATAGATCTCACAAGTGAAAGTTTTATTTTCGGTGAAAATTGACCGATGGAATTTCGCCACAATTTATACTTTTATAGGTGAAGTTTTCGTGTAAAAAACACAATGACTCTCCCCACAGGTAAAGGGTTTATGTAAACTTTGGTGGTTTGATATCGGAACTACAATTACTCTCGCAGGTGAAGTTGTGTTTATCTAAAGTTTGACGGGTGTAGGCCTACCTGACCGACGATTGCTCGTCTAGGCAAAGTTTTCAGCCCAAAATTGGTCGGTTATTGGAGCAACAATGACATTGGATTATCTGTGCTTTCAGATTGACGAAGTTACATGCCAGACAGCTTTCTCCTCTACTAGACCTATCCTCTCACAGATCTGTGAAGTCAGCCGGGGGAACCATGGATCCCTGGACACTAGATCGTATATTACAGGCGCAAGGTGAGTTCATAAAATAGTATGTCAAATAGTCAGAATTAAGCTAGAACTTTACTTATACTTTCTGAGGGATTTAATGGTGTCCAATGTCATACACAAGGGTATTTTATAGCGGTAAATAGCTTTGAAAAACAACCTACAAATTTTGTTTTCAGTATAAATGCTCTGTTATAATGTATTTCCACAGCCGACTGCATGAATATGAGTCTTTACCTCGATGCATAATACCATTAAAGACCGAGGACTTGTTCTCTTTCCTTGTTCGAAAATCAGAGTTATCGGATAAGTAAATCTCATTATATATTGTAAATATTTGATCTTTTTTTTCAGCAATCTTTTTGTTTATATATGACATCGAGATATTAAAGAGACACGTTATTATAGAATTACATTCGTTATGCTTATTTTTTCTCAAGAAGCCGACATTAGAAGAAGTTCATTAATTTCACCTTTCAATGCTAAGTAGAAGTTTAGAAGTAACTAAAAATATTAAATTTAAATATTTTCCCAGAAAATTTAACTGAAGGGGCGGCAACTCCCATACAACAAGGCTTTGATAGCCATTCATACCGTAGCATAAAGAAGTCTTGGGAGTTTGACCGGCGAAATTTCGCTATTATATTCTCGAAAATGATTATTTCTAATTAAACCTTAATTTATTGGAATATTATTAAACCTAAACCTTTCTATGCTAAGTAGAAATTTAGAACTAACTTAAAGTATTAAATTTAAATATTTTCCCAGAAAATTCAAATGAAGGGGCAGCAACTTCCGTACAACAAGGGTTTGATTGACATTCATATCCTATAGCATAAATAAGTCTCAGCTATTATTCTCGCAAATGATTGGTATCTAATTAAACCTTACCTTAGCAATTTTCTTCGTTCGCCATTAACTGTCGCCGAAACGTGATACAGCAGGATTTTTTAAATATTTTTTATAATTGAGTGACGAAAAATGGCACTCTAACAATATCGGATATATGTTGGATGGCACGCTCTCTTTAAATGTTAGCGTGATTTCTCTCGGCTCGTACAAATTAAATACGCATCGATTTTGTTAATTTCTAAGGTATTGTTTTACTTCATGGACAAACGTAAATACAACGTCAAATCGTAGCAATATTAACTGATTTTAGGCGACCATGTCCCCTCAGTAGAAATATCCGACAACAGGCTAAATCCACACATGGCCCGTTAACGTATAAACAGAAACAGGTCGTTTTTGTCTAAAATTGAAAAAGTGGACACTCAGAAGCATGGATGCAAATGAAAACGACATTTAACAATTACGGATAAAATGGAAGTTTTAATCGGAAAATGGGCCCTTTGAATCCTAGGCATCATTTAGGTGCAACCCCGGATCGAACAGCCTTCGGGTTTCTTCGGTGTTAAAGAATTGTAAAACTGGTGAAATTGACGAAAGCTAGTTTTTAGCTTCATATGTCATTGATCTAAAATTCATATTGACCAGCGTAGTTTCACGGAGGTGGTGATTTTCGAATGATCATAAATGACATACGGCGTCGCCTAGCTCATCATTTAAAAAAAACATTGGGTATATACTTAAAAGTCTACCCTTAAACGATATTTCATCTCTCTTCTATATCTTCTATAATATATCCATGCCAATCCTCCATTTTGAAAAAGAAGAAAACATAAAAAGAAGAAGTCTCCAATTGATAATTTAATCGTTTTTATACCCGCTACTTCGATCAATACATTGACTTTGAACTATTAAATTCGTACGCAAAACTGAATTTTAAAGAGGCACTATATACTTTATCAGAAACTCGCAATGAATAATGGTAAATCTATTTTGGCATCCATTCGCTAACAGAAGAATATAATTATTGATCAGTTTTAAGGGCCTAATTTGTTAGACGTTAACCGTGATATTGCAATCTTTTCCCGCGATTATTGCTGAGGACAAGCTCTGTGACAATAAATAAGAGCTGGATCATTCCCCCAATGTTTAAGGTGGTAATTTGACATCGTATCGATTTGTTACCTGGACTCGTGTCAGTTTTTTTGGTAAAATTATCCAAAAATGTTGCTGAGAGAACAAAACAATAAAAACTGCGCAAAAACAGCGACACAATTTATATTGTATTTTTGTACAGATCGCACTTGTCTCCGCTGTGCTGTGATGACGCATAAACACATGAGAGGAGCTGTCTCTGTCGTTATATACCTAATGCACGGCATCTCAGTTGAGAATGTAAGATCCAAAGAGGGTGTAAAGAGAGACAACTCTGGTAGTAACTGGCATCCGGCATAAGAACCGCGATCTTTTGGTTTTCCTGACAGAAATGTAACAACTGACGCAAGGTAGCGATATCCTCGTTCTAAGTTTACATCTATCTGCATAGTAATGCGCTGTACATTTATTAATTTAAATTTTTATTAATGGTTCATCGTGGTATATAAAATTGTGTAACCCTTTTTTCATGTTAGACAGACATATTTTTTAAAAATGTAATGAAAACCTTAAAAATAAAGTTAATCTTAACACACGAGCACACGGTGGCTCACACACGACATCACAACATTTTTAGTTTTAAACTTATTTTTTTTCGTTTCACGTTTTTTTGCACTTGATTTTAATTTTTTAATTTCCACCAAGGTGGAAACTGTCTAGTTTCATCTTTTAGTTTTCACCTAGGTGGACACCTTTCCATCGAGGTGAAAACTCCTGGGTTTCTTTTTATTCCGTAGTTTTTTTCTTAGTCACGTCAGCGTTGCCTTGCACTGTTTCTTCCTGTTGGATCATTGTGGAAGAGAGAGTGGTTGCTGATGCAAGTAAATTTAAAGGGAATATTTGAAGGCCACCTTGACGTTGTCAAATAGATTATGTCAACAGTTTTGTTCTCCGTGTAGATGCTCTAGTTCAGCGGGAGAGAACCAAAACCCTCAGGTGACTAACTACAAATAAAAGTCAACTAAATGTGGCTCTATCGACTTCATCTATAGCTCAGTCGGTAGAGTGCTGGCCCTGTTAGCCAAAGGTCTCGGGTTCGATCCCCAGTGGAGGCATGTCACATTTCCTTTCTCTGCGTTTATAAATATATATATAGTGGAGTGATGACAACTCGAGTATTGAACCAGTCACCAAGAACTCCTTCATAATTCCTTATCTAAACATTTTGGAAACCTTTTAGATCGACTATGTTCTGGACCAGTCATCAAAAACCCATTCACAAAATCTCATCTAAACATTTTGGAAACTTTTTGATCGGTTATGTTCTCGGCCATTTATAAAAAACTCATTCACAAAATCTCATCTAAACATTTTGGAAACTTTTTAATCGGTTATGTTCTGGACCATTTATAAAAAAACTCATTCACAAAATCTCATCTAAACATTTTGGAAACTTTCTGATCGGTTATGTTCTGAACCAGTCAACAACAACTCCTAAAAAATCTAAACTAAACATTTTTTAAAACTTTTCAGATCAGCTACCATCTGGATCAGTACTCATATTATTGCTTTTTTAAAAACCCCTTCACAAAATTTCATCTAAACATTTTTGAAACTCGTGTAATCAAAAACCTCTTCACAAAGTCTCGTTTAATCATATACCTAACTATAACAGTTATAAAAACTGTTCCAATTATTGCCACTTTCGAAATACCATGTTAAAAGGATGGTCCTGGCTGCAATAACCCAAATGTCAGTTGACAAGTTACCCTTTTAAATACTCAAATATGCCGATGAATCAATCATTTACATTTTTATAAATCCGTGAACGAGGAAAACGATTTCGTCTTTTGCTTTGCTGGCAGCTGCTTAGTCTGCTTTGTGACGTTTTAGGTCACGTGGCTGTACTATAGGCCTATATCTCAGTGTTACAGATCCAGGGACCTATTTATTTAAATATAAACTCTACTTAGTGACGTAAAACCCAATAATTAAGTCTTGATTATGCGCTTGACACAATTTGACAGGAAAAGGTAATTGCATGAATGGATACACCCAGTAGTGCCCAGTATGTAGACATAACGTTATTGCAGACAGGACCTTTCTTTTAACAGTTTTAAAACGGCTAAATCGGATTTAAACATATTTGAAACTTTTCAGATCGGTTCCGTTCTAGACCACTAATCAACAACATGTTAACACAATCTCATATAAACAGTGTTGTAACTTTTCAGATTGGCTACTTTCTGGACCAGTCACCCAAAACTATTTCACATAATCACATTTAAACATTTAAATAGGTCGGCTACGTTCTGTACCAGTCGTTAAAACCTACTTCACAAAAAATAATATGTACGGTAAAATTTATTGAAATTGTCCAGATCAGCTACGGCCTGGACCAGTCATCAAAAACTCATTTACAAAACCTCATCTAAATATTTTTTTAAATTTTCGGATCGGCTACATTCTGAATCAGCCATCAAAACCGCCTACACAAAAATCTAAACTGTAACATTCTTTTAAAACTGTTCAGACCATCCACGTTTTTGATCCGTCATCAAAAAATCCTTCACAAAATCTCATCTAAATATTTTTGAAACTTTTCAGATCGACTACGTTTTGTACCAGTCATCAACTGCTTTACAAAACCTAATCTAAACTGTAACGTTTTTAAAACTGTTCAGATCAGCTACGTTTAGGATCCGTTATAAAAAAACTCCTTCGCAAAATCTCATCTAAACATTTTTGAAACTATTCAGATCGGCTACGTTCTTGACCAGTCAGCAACAACTTGTTGACAAAATCTCATATAAACATTGTTGTAACTTTTCAGATCAGCTACTTTCTGGATCATTCATCAAAACTACAAATGAACTCATTATGAATGAAAGCTCATTAAAAAACCCTCATTCAAACATTTTTTAAACTTTCCGGATCGGTCTACGTTCTGGACCAGTCATCAATACCTCCTACACAAACCTTATCTATAAACTGTTACATTGTTAAAACTGTTCAGATCAGCTACGTTTTGGATCCGTTATAAAAAAAAATCCTTCACAAAATCTCATGTAACCATTTTTGAAACTTTTCAAATCGGCCAGGTTCTGGACTATTCATCAAAAAATCATTAAAACAATCTAATCTAAACATTTTTGAAACTTTTCAGATCGTCTGCGTTCGGGACCAGTTATCCAAAACTCCTTAACAAAATCTCCTCTAAACATTTTTTAAAATTTTTCAGATCCGCTATGTTCTTGACCAGTCATCAACAACTTATTGACAAAATTGTATATAAACATTGTTGTAACTTTTCAGGTCGGCTACTTTCTAGTCATCAAAAAAACTCCTTCACATAATCACATTTGAACTTTTTGAAACTTTTCAGATCGGCTACGTTCTGTACCAGTCATCAAAGCCGCCTTCACAAAACCTAATAAAAACTGCAATGTTTATTGAAACTGTTCAGATCGTCTTGGTCGGGGCCAGTCATCCAAAACTCCTTCATAAAATCTCATTTAAACTGTAGCATTTTAAAACTGTTCAGATCAGCTACGTTCTGGATCAGTCATCAAAAACTCATTCACATAATCACATTTTAATAGATTATCAACGTTCTTTAACAGTCATCAAAACCTCCTTCACAAAAACTAATCTATTCGGTAATGTTCGTGAAACTGTGTAGATCAGCTGACGTGGACCAGTCATCAAAAACTCTTTCACAAAACCTCATCTAAACTGTAACATTAATAAATCTGTTCAGATCCGCTTCGTTTTGGATCCGTCATCAAAAATTCCTTCACAAAATCTTATGTCAACATTTTTGGAACTTTTCAGATCCAGTACGTTCTGGATTAATACTTAAAAACTCCTTCACAAAATCTCATATATAAACATTGTTGTAACTTTCAGATCGGCTACTTTCTGGACTAGTAATCTACAACTCCGTCATATATTCAGATTTAAACATTTTTGAAACTTTTCAGATCGACTACGTTCTGTACCAGTCACCAAACCCTGCTTAACAAAACCTCATCTAAACTGTAACTTTTTAAAAACTGTTCAGATCAGCTACGTTTTCGTTCCGTTATCAAAAATTCCTTCACAAAATCCCATCTAAACATTTTTAAATTTTTTCAGATCGGTACGTTCTGTACCAGTCATCAAAACCTCTTTCACAAAACCTAATCTATAAAGTATTGTTTATTGAAACTGTCCAGATGATCTGAGTTCGAGACCAGTCATCCAAAACTCCTTTACATAATCTCATCTTAACTGGAACATTTTTTTAAATCCTTCAGATCGGCTACGTTCTGGAACCGTGACCACGAACTCCTTACTTCTTATGTTAACATTTTGGAAGCTTTATAGATCGGCCATATTATGGAACTTTCATCGAAAAACTCCTTCACAAAATCTCATCTCAACATTTTTGAAACTTTTACATCTACTATGTTCTGGATCCGTCATCAAAAACTCCTCTACAACCATCGTCTAAACATGTTTAACACTTTTCTGTTCGCCTACGTTCTGAGTCAGTCATTTAAAACTCCTTTACAAAAACTTGTTCAGAGAAGTAGTACACCGAGTCGCGTTATCACGTTCCATAGTCTTGTTGTATATCATTTTACGTATTCATCGAGATTAGTCGTCGAAACCTCCTTCACAAAACCACAATCACATTTAAACATTTTTGAAACATTTCCGATCGGCTACGTTCTGAACCATTCATCAAAAACTCCTTCACAAAATCTCTTCCAAACGTTTTTGAAATTTTTCCGATCGGCTACGTTCCGGCTGGACCAGTCATCAAGAATTCTGTCGCAATGTCTTTTCTAAACATTTTGGAAACTTTTAAGATCGGCCATGTTCTGGACCATTCATCAAAAACTTATTCGCACAATCTCATCTAAATATTTTGATTTTGATTTTGTTCTGAACCGGTCATCAAAATCTCCTTAAAAAATCTCGTCTAAACATTCATGAAAGTTTTTAGATCGTCTACGTCCGGGACCAGTCATCAAAAACTCATTCAAAAAATCTTATCTAAACATTTTTGAAACTTTTCTGATCGTCTACGTTCAGGACCAGTCATCAAGAACTCCTTCACAAAATATAATCTAAACATTTTTGAAAGTTTTCTGAACGGCTACTTTCAGGACCAGTCACCAAGAGCTCCTTCACAAAATCTCATCTAAACATTTTTGAAAGTTTTCAGAACAGCTACGTTCAGGACAAGTCACCAAGAGCTTCTTCACAAAATCTTATCTTAACATTTTTGAAACTTGTCAGCTCGGCTACGTTCTGAACTAGTTATCAAAAAATTCCCTCACAAAACATTCATATAAACATTTTGCAAAAATCCTTTACAAAAGCTGGTTTATAGAAGTAGTACACGTTCCGTAGCCTTGTTGTCTATTCTTTTAGGTCGTCATGGAGACTAGTCATCGAAACCTCCTTCACAAAACCACAATCACATTTAAACAATTTTTAATCTATTCAGGAAATTTTTCAGATTACCTTTATCTTATACGATACGTTATGAATCAGTCATCAACTCCTTTACAACAACTGGTTTTGAGACATAATACACCGTGGCGCGTTTTATCACGTTACGTAGCCTTGTTGCCCATCATTTCGACTTAAGTCCTTTGTATTAGCCACAACGTTTCTAGGTCATTCCAGAGATCGTTCTCAAATAAACAATCTCTTGAATGAGAAAGAAACCTCCATACAAAGTTCTTTTTTCAGAGCTACAGTAAGCGATATTTCTATCTTACGGAAAACGTTAAATTGAGTATTAATCTATAACATATATTTTACATATCCGGTAAACTTCTCCTTTAATTTAATCTTTAAATGAGAATTTTTAGATTTTCGACATAATTCCTTTGACAAGATACGTTTTAGAACTGTGTGATTTTGTCATTGAGCTACAGATTCGGAAAATCACGTGACATTATAACTGTTGTTTTTAGGCTGGCACCTGTGTGTGTCGTTTAAAATCACAGTCGCAATCTTAGGCACACCCTCCGTGTTTCCGCTAAGAGCTTGTCAACACCTAACAGTACCACAGTCTGTCTAAACTCAAAATCTCGGCTCGGCTTAAAGTAACATTGTCGCCAAAAATTAGACTTTATCAACATATTTCGATTGCCACGATAATAATAATAATGATGGTTTTTATTTCCTGAACTAGTCCATAAAAGTACAAATATAGAAAATATATTTCCAAACAGAATTTAACAGCAGATGCCATATGAAGAAACATGTTCTAATGAAACATTTTAAGCTATTTGGCTTCTAGCTCAGGGTAATATTTATTATCACAGTTTCTTAGGCTGCGTACCAGCGAATTATCACAGGTGTAAAGCATTTCGGATAAGTTCACCAACAGAACAAATGTTATTCATTGCAAACTTAAAGAAGTACGTTTTTAAACTAAAACAATAACAATGAAATAGAAAAACAACACAAAACAAAAACAAACAAACACTTATAACTTGTACAAACTCGAATTCTTTCGAAAATTAAACGTAGCCGTATTCACACATTCAATCACTCATTTAAATATTTTGGCAGAATTTTCAGTTTTATTTAACCTATAAATCTACGGATTAAATTCACGAAAAGCTACAAAGTTTTACTTGTTGAGAAAAATATTGTAAGATTGTAAGAACGCAAAAAATACCTGGTCTAATTTTACTTCGTAATGCAATTAAGAAGAGCTCAAAATCAGGCCTGTGCTTTTGCATCTTTCAGTAAAAACTAAATAAAACATCTTTAAAAGTAGAATATGACATGCATATTTTAAACTGCTCTTGGTGATAAAAACATTAATTAATGATAATGTATTGTTTTTGTATGAAATTGTAGGCAACGACGTTTTGATGTGGGCAGGCATTTTGTTTTAGTGGCTCAGATATAGACATGCATGCAACAGGCATACATTTAACTCTAGGTTAATATAGTGTACATTTCAATATTTCCGAGTGAAATATTCCCAAACGATAATGTATGTCAAAAAGCGTCTAGATTGAAAGATCAACCTTTAAACGACAACCACTTTTGGTATCTCATCAGCAATGGCTGCCCCTTCAAATATGTGCAAAGATATAACGGTTTCGTCAGTTTGTTTCAAAACGCATTATTGAATACTAAAAAATACCCGCTCAATCATCAAGCACGCAGTTGTTACTCCTATCCCTTTAACGAACATAACGAAAGATGTTTGGTTAATAACACAGGAAGACTTCTCGTCGATTGACAACTTATATATTTGGACGAGTTTTCGCTTTTGATTCTTAGACATTTAGCAAGTCGGTCTTATTCTCATCCTTCCTTAATGCTTCCTTAATCATTGGGTATGTTGATTGAGAACACTTGAGTTAATAAAGACAATCATACTAATATATTATTATAAAGCACTGATAATGTGTACATTCACAATAATAATCCATACTCAATAATTATGTAAGCTGGTTGTAGGCTAATTGTTTGCTGTTGTATTTTAATTTCCATTTGGCAGATATCGCCAGGTGCTAATGTTTGTGTGATTGGGTTTTAACGCTGTGCTCAGGGGTATTTCACCTATATGACGGCGTGCCAGCCCAATGGGTGGAGGAAACCACTCTGACGTCACTGGCAACATAAAAGACGAGACACAATAAGGACAGGGGAAAAAATACACCACAACCCTCCCCCAAAAAGAAAAAAAAAACCACAGCAAAGACAAAACAAAAACAAACAAACAACGACACACCTTTACAAAGCCTTCGTAAGCTCAGGTGACCTTAATCAGCAAGACGACCAGTACTTAAAGGTATTGATGCCATGACAATTAAGGTCACATTGGCTCAAAAAGGCTTTGTGAAAGTGAAGCCAGGACCGAACGGGATGGAAAGGAATTATAGTGGACGTAATTTCTGTGGTAGGCTATTTAAATGAACGATTTTAAATTAACAACTTTAGTCGGCGTCTTCATCGCTCAAATCAACAAATTGTCATTGTTTTCAGACAGCCACGAATTGAAGAGACACGGTCAACCATAATTTTGGTTTATCAACAAATTTGGACAGCAAAGAATTAACGCTGAAGTTCGTTCAAAAATTTAACAGCAAACAGCAAACATTTAAAAGCAAAAAAAAAATCCTTTCAGCACGAGCCTAGGTATATTTTTCGAATGCAACGTAGACATATCTTCAATTTACTGTTCTGTTAGAATGTATAAAATAGTTCAGTTCATTTTTTAAATATACACTATTACTTAGCTTTCAAAGCTACAGAGGCGCTTGTAATAAACGAACACTATAACCGTTTGGGACAAATATTTATAAATTATACGATTTAATTAGTAAATAAAAAAAAATTGTTAGGCGACCTGGTCGTATTGATAAATATACACTTTTTATTACACGGGGGCTATTGACTCAAATCCTTTTCTCTGTTTTCAACCGTGTTTATGTATTTAATTCAATACACTACTCAACAGTGTGTGATGCCCTGTTAATATTGGCCCCTAAATTATGACTTAAATGTATCTTTTTTGGAATCGAAAGGAAATATTTGCTTCGTTAATATTGCTGGGTAATTTGTGCAATATTCTTACGTGTATTCGTTTTTATTGGGAAGTTGTGATGAACATGAACGCGAATTTGTATATACGAAATAGTATATACCCGCCTTGTATTTTCTACCGTCAAGAAACATGTATAGACAGAGTTATCGCTCGTGAAGGTTTCCAGTCAGCCTTTAGGTGTAGGGATATCGGGTGTTGTTTTATTGCTGGGAACATATGCCCCGGTTATTTGATACCCTTACACACTGTTTCTACTTATTAATGTTAGTGCTTGGGCCGAGACCCGAGCCTACCGCTTTTCACACTAGTTGTAAATGTTTATAGAACTTGAGAAAAAAACTCCTCTCAGATAGTGATTGGCGGAGATTGCGTGGTCCATACGTGTCATTAACTTCCACTTCACTATAAGTTTTGACAACTTTAAAATTGGATCCTTACTTTGGCTGTAGTTTTTCTTAACTTTCTCCCGACTTAAAAGCTTACAAACTTTCCAGTACGTGAAGTTATATATTGTACAGACAGGAGAATCAAAACAAATCTTTGACAGCCTGATGGCGTATATCCAATGTAGCTTACTGACTAGATTAACATCTCGAAAAACGCTTCGCTAGATTCTCTGATTACTGTACCGTACTTATACATATCGGCTTCTTTTTTTCACACAAAGCATTACAAATCTTTACTGTTGGACCAATAAAGCATTTAGTCAGACGAACCACATGGGCAAATATGTAACAAAGACTGATGACCCTTTCGCAAAGTACTAATTTACCACATGGTAATATAACTTTGGTTTCAAGTTAATCAAAGCTCAGACAAAACTTTTGATGTTTGGACTTTCTTTTTCTGACATGACCAGAGGGGTAGCTTTGGGACAACTCCCAAAGAGAGTACCGGAAGAACTTCATAATTCAGTCTGATTTGAGCACTTTTCACTGGTAGTAAAACAGTCGTTTAGTAGGCTGGAGTCGGGTTTCACAGGCAGTTAATCGTGTCAACCAGCGTTTGTTGATTCTGCTATCTTAGACCCCTTACTTCCATCAAACTGGGGAAAACTTTAGCAGTACCAACAGCTGGTCGCATACCTCCACAGAGGGGAGCAATGCTCGTTAACTTCTCTACACACATGCGCAGTGCTATCCTGCCTCAGGCGGTCTGCTACACTGAGCCATTTTCCCTTTTCTACTCTTCACTGATGAAGATCGCTGTCTTTGTATAACGGAAATGCAGCTAAAAGAGTTAAAAGCCTTCGTTAGACTGTTCTACGTTTAAACCACGCCTAGGAGAGTGGTCTTTTTCCGCTTTAATCTTGGTACCAATCTGCTTGTAACTTTGAAGAGAATACTGTGTAACTTTGTTGGCTTCCTCTTTGAGATGTGGACCAAAGCTAGAGAGTGGTTCACTGTCTCTGGTTCTCGTTAGTGGATCCTACATGTATAAACTCCACACACAATAACAGCCTGTGAAGTCGATTCTAACAGCTGACGACCGACTCTACAACCATGTAAGTAACATATATTCAGACACTCTATTCCCCACGAAGCTTACTTATTCTATAGGCTGTAATCTGGCATTAAGAGGTTCACAAACAACTACAACAAAAACATTAAACATAACATAAAGTCAGTTATTGGACTATCTTAATTCTGCCACTAGTATGATGAGATTTGAGTAATGAACCTATAACCTGTTATCCGGCATTAAGAGGGTCACAAAATTACAAACAAAAACATCAAACATAAAAGTAAGTCCTGTATTGGGCCTTGTAAATTCTTACACGAGTGTGATGAGATTTAGGTTGTATAAATATATCTAGAATCTAACAAAAATGTTGGTCAGTGAGCCAAAAGATATCCTCAACATAGAAGGATACAGAGTCAATGTGATCTCGAACAATCGCTGCCTGTATAACGAATACAAAGAACGCAATATGTTCAAAACTACATTAATGAATATTAGCATACATCGTTTTGAGTGGACACAAGTGTAGACTGTTTCTTCAAATTATCGACCAAAAAATGGTAGCCGGTTCCACGAGTTACCGCAATAGAAAGTAAGTCAGTAAATCATTCTATTGATAATCTGAGGGCGTTACCTGGTACTTTGGTAGCGTTTTGGGGTCAATTGGGGGTAATTATAAGGTCTATTGTGGTATATTGGGGGTAATTCGTCGGACCCATGGTAGCCTAGACAACACGACAATATATGGTTGAGTTT
>JAVFBY010432375.1:0-14067 GCA_034781015.1 Tonicella lineata
TTGTCGTTCGCTGCCCCCTAAAGCAAAGCATTCCATTGGCTGTATATCATCACATGATCATTTTCCAAATAAGGAAATGTGGGAAACTTTGCAATCGATCATATGCCATTAAAGCAGACTCATCTGGACTTTTTTCTTATATCACGTATAACCTAATACATAGTGTGACAAAATCTGAAATTCACCTTAGTTATAGATCACATCATTCACTAATTACTATATAGAAATAAAATATGGAGATAAAACTAAGGGAAAAGGCTTCTTGAATTTCAATAACTCCTTACTCAGAGACAGCGAATATGTAAAACTAGTAAAAGACAGAAGCGCAGTATAGAAATACTGATGATGAAACGGCGACAGAGATAAGTGACCAACTTTTAGTTGAAGTAATTTTACTTAACATTAGAGGGAAAACAATTAAATAGTCCACATTTAGGAAAAAAGAGAGAACCCAGAAGGCGAATGAGGTGAATAAAACTGTATATGAACTAGAAACCATTTTAGATTAAACGACTGAATTAAATGTGAAATGCGACATATTGGAATTAATTGATGATTTAAATGACCAAATTAATGAAATTTGAAGGGAACAAGAACAAATTAAGGCTAACTGGGCAGATTTCAGCCAAAAAATATCTTTTTTTTTTGGATGGAGGCGTCTGACGCATAAGAGTACAAAATTGATAAGATTACTGAAATCCAAACTTCCAGTGGGAATCGACCCCATACTATAGAACATGCAATTAACCTGGATTTACACAATGTTTTTCAGAGGGGTGAATTTGCGGCATGGGGTGAATTCCAGAATAGCAAATGCAATCTTGCAAACCAAATAATCAGAAATAACAATACATTTAAAATCAACTGTAGGCCTTTCCAATTTTTCAGTTGGGATACAAAAGGGCGTGAGATTCGTTGATTGATTGGGGTTTAACGCCGTACTCAGGGGTGTTTAATCTACATGTCGGCGTGCCAGACCCATGGGTGGAGGAAACCACAGTTCACGAATTACGTCACTGGCAAAATGAAAGACGAGACCGAAAAAGGGGAAAAAAGGAGAAAAAACGACAACACATGAAGAACTACTTTCTATAGTGCCCTTAATTTCAGTAGCACCAGAGCATCCGGAGCTCCCGCCCAACCACCCGCATTGGGATTCGTTAATGACTTATTGGTTAAAACAGGACATTTTATGCCTTTTGAAACATTAAAAAATGCATTTTTTTTATAAGAACAACATTTCTAGATTAATTGAGTGTTTGCAATGCAATCAAACATTTTCAAATACAAAAATATATATTTACTTTGCAAAAGCTGGAAATTTCCCCAATCTATTGCCTATTTGTTTAATTGTAAAAATTGTTTAACAGGGGTGTAGGGGTTTCTACCTGGAGTTTGTGAGTGAAGAATTTCTAAAGAGAAACCCCATTTGAAATTGGAGGCAACTCTTGGAATTGTATTTGAAAATAACGAATGGTAGAATTTGTATGTTATGCCCACCAAGTTTAGAGAAACGAAACTTAAATGGTTTTAGTACAAGATCCCAAGACAAATATTAACAATCAATATACCAGCAAATATTATAGACAATGCTGTTAGCAAATTATATACATTTTGTAAAATAAACAAAGAAACGATAATTCACCTTCTTTGGGGCTGTCCTATTGTTAAGCACATATGGCTAATGCTAGAATAGTGGTTATTAAGTGTCAATATACACATACAATTTCTAACGAAAAATGAATTTAGGCCTGCCGAAAAACCGAAATAAGTTTATAGATTATTTGATAGCAAACACTAAGTTTTTTATTTATAAAATGAAAGTCACCAAGCAGCTACCTATATTCACCAATGTCCAGCATGCAGTGTCTAACAGTATTATATAATTTGAACAGATGCATTCGCTACAAAAATGAAGAAGGGCGCAATTTTGAAAAAATTTGGTCTTCCTTGCACCTTCTCTTCAACATGTAACGAGTCATCAATACATGTTTACTTTAGAGCTATGAATGGTTGCAATCATAACATAGAATTGACTAACTATTATTCCATTTCATATTTAACGGTTGAAATCCGGCGAACTTGTGCAGTATCTCTTTGTTACTTATTTACAATATATGTATCATTACAAATGTATTTAATTCCCGGACGAAATAAAAAAATATCAATTATAAAAAAAATAGAAATGAAATAAACTGAAATGGACAGAATTGATGTCTGATTGGTGTTTAATGCCACATTTAGCAGTATTTCAGCCACGCTTGTTGGACACGGCAACCGACTTTGGCCCCAGGGACACAACAATAGGCTGTTTAGCGTGTTGGGGCCTTAAGGGCGAGCCCCAGGACCAGATGGGTTTTTGTTTTTATTATCTTGAATTTGTTTAGATTTATTAGGAGTACTTTTATCTGGTCATTTTTTTTTGTTTGACTTCTTTAGGTACCAGTGGGAACAGCAAAAGGGTTATCGTCTCCGCATGGTCATGCAAGAACTGTCCGTATAGACAAATAATAAAATAAAATTAATTATTTAATTGATTGATTAATAAGTTTCAGAGTAGCAAAACTTGTCTGTTGCGCATATGTGGGTCTAATGATAGTCTTGATAAACACATCTCATTTAAGAAGCAACTTTTATGATATCTTTTTCGATTCAAATTTGTAATTTTGCTAATTGAGCGGTTAAATGGTTCTAGATTTCTTAAAATTTAGCACACAGTTATTAAATAGTCATACGGTATTTTTTTTAGAATGTTGGGAATATAAGGGTATATGTTAGGACAAGTATACTTAAGTACGACTTTAAGCATAAAAAATATCGGTCTTTCTCCTTATAAGTAAATCCTTTAAACCGTACAGATGCTGTTTTTGAACCTTCGGTTTTCTCATTCGGAATGACGAGTTTAACATGCATTTAGGCGAGTGACACAGTCCAATCACAGTTGAAAATCACTTAAAATGTCACCATTTTCCCCGCACAAATCACTAGAATAAACGCATTTGTCGAAACCATTCAAAGTAATATCGTATCAGTCCTAATCGCCATCGGAGTTCAGGGTAATGATTAAAGCAGTTGTTACAAAAATATGCCAAGTCACTAAAATTGATGACAAGTAGCCCGTTATGAGACCAACACAGTCATTGAACTGTTGCCTATAGGCCTACATCACAATCGTTACAACTGACTGTATTAACTGATTAGTTTCATTATAAAAGTTCACAGATCTGAACAGAATATCCATATGAACAGTACAAATTTATTTACAGCCAAAACAGAATGCCAGCGAACATAAAAGAAGCGCCATCTGTTGCCTAATATCGAGAAACGCTCTTTGATCAGGCTTTCAATACGGCGGCATATGACAAACGGCTTTGAAGTTATGGTTGAAAACAGTATTTACACGTAAACGTGTTCTATATGAACGGGCATCCATTGATGTGATCATTTTAAATTATGAAACGTATCGCCTATAATGAAGAACAAGAAGGAAAGCTCTTCAGAGACCTGCGGCGGGTGGTGGTGGACCTCTCCGACAACGGCAGTGTTCCTTGATTTAGCTCCAAAGGTTGGCTACCATTGTATGGTCAACTGAGAAAGCCGGGTAGGGACGCAACCCACTGCTAACAGGTTGCCTCTTTTAGGAAAAGGATTTGTCTCCCTTCTTCACATTTGACCTAGCTTTCATTGGCCTATCTCTTAACATTAACATTGTCACCCCCACCACCACCACCACCTTAACGCGAAGCTCCCATAGACCTGCTTAGCTTCGCCGCAGGTAAAAAAATACAGCCTTCATTTGGGAGAAATTGAGATCACTCTATCGACGTCCTCTATAGAGTGTTGGCCCTGCTAGTCAAAGGCCTCGGGTTCGGTCCCCGGTGGAGGCATGTCAAATTTTCTTTCTCGGCATTTATAAAAAAAAAAATAAGACCACCATGACAGTGACATTAGGCTACACGTAAGTGTATATTGTCACTCATCCCATGCAGGGCTATAGTTTGAAGGTATCCATGAGCTAATTACATAAAGCAGGACTGTTCACACCGAGTCAAGCTTATAGAGGGCGGATAAATGGCAACGAGAATGTGAACTTCGTCAAACATAGAATAAAGCAATTTAAAAGCAGTGTCAAAGTTACCTTAATCAAACAAAACACTCTTTTAGTGATACTTGGGGCCTTTGTTCTATATCTGAAAACATACTCACAAAGGACTATAGGTAAATCAACGGATAACACACAGAAACATTGTTCTAAACTGGAATTTTAAATACTAGTAAGATCTCTTCAATTAACACTTAGTCAAACACTGAGTGCCAATACATCATTTAGGTGTTTCACAACTTTTAATTCATTGTCAATTTCTTATTCTCAACAAGATGCCAATTTCGTTTATAAACGCCCAGTTCCAAAGTCAAACAAAGAGAGTACATATATACGGTACTTCAAATTCCCTTACAACATTTTTCACCTTTTTGTCAAGATTTCGTCAAATAACTTAAGGACACTAATGTCAAACAATGAAGGTAAACATACCTAAACTTGTATTTACTTTAATTCTTTATTTCCCCCACTTTTGAAGTTAACGTAAAAACACAATATATTTTACTTATACGCGTGCATGTTCGTTACTTTTATTTTCGGGGTTTACGTTTCAATAACGTGTACTTAAAGGACAAGGTACAGCGATCCCCAGGTGTGAAGTATTGTTAACATTGGCCCCGTGTTAATTAATTCTACCTTTGACAGAAAAACTTTTAGAGGTAAAGGTAAACGCGACTTTGTGTAACATGACACCATTCCACTTTGGAGAGTTAGCGTGTAAAAGGTTTCAAAGGAAATCTTGTTTAAAGAATGTCACACATATACTATACTGTTTATACATATTAACATGAAAGTTTGGGAAGGCAAGTTAAAAGAATTTGATAGGACTATATAAACTGAACATCACATTTGATAGGGGTTTTTGATATTTTCACAAATACACAACCATGCTTTGAAATTAATGGTCGATATAAATACGATATATATAGTCTTTACTACACTCTTACAATGTCATATAAATATACTTTAAGATATTCACAATTTATCATTGAAGGACATGCAGTTACAAAAAGTACATTTTCCATTATGGAGGATCTGGTTTCTGTTAGTATTGACTAGCTGTACCCGCACCGCTAAAACTGGTTCAACCAAACTTGAAGTGATAATGTACAGTGCCAGAAGGAGGCGTCAGAAAGTAACCCCCATTTTGTATGTGCCTAAAACCTTCTCTGGACCATGCCCTTTCAGAATAATACGGTTTCTGGGGTCTATATCTCTTTTGGTTTGGGAGAAAAATGCACACAAACACTCACACAGACAGACGAAAGCGACCCACATTTGTATGTGCCTAAAACCTTCCCTGGGCCATGCTCTTTCAGAATGTATATGGTTTGTGGGGCCTATTTATTTTTTGGGGAGAAAAATGCACACAGACAAACACACACACAGACAGACGAAAGTGACCCCATTTGTATGTGCCTAAACCCTTCCCTGGGTCATGCCCTTTCATAATATATATGGTTTTGTGGGGGCCTATCTCTTTTGGTTTTGGAGAAAATGCACACAGACAAACACACACGCAGACAGACGCCTCTATTTATAAATATAGATTAATAGTAACATTGTTGGGCCAAAAGGTGAAAAACTTTCGTCGTTTGTGACCTTTACGCTTTATATATAGTGGACATGAGCTTAAGAAATAAGCAGAATCTGTGAGTTTAGCACAATTAGGAACACGATATAAGATTATTTTCTCAGATAATTTGGGTAAATTTAACCCTTTGATTCTAATTTAAACCCCGTCGTCATATAGGTGAAATACCCCCTGAGTACGACGTTAAACACCAATCAAACACCAAAAATGTATTATAAAGATTGGGCCATTTTAGTCCCTTTTTCAAAACCGTGTTTCAAAATTCTCTCAGTTTAACAGAAACAGACTATACTGACAGTACTGAAGAAAGATACCATGTGAGTAGGTGGAACTAAAAAGAAAATTTTATATATTCCATTCCTAATATATAATTGTTTATCTTATTGAAATCGACTATAATTTATATTCACTGCCACATATTCTCAGCTGTATTATTTATTAGTTATATTTTGGGGATATTTCAAGCTCATTTTTAGGATTTAATTCCGGCCAATAGAGAACTAATTTATTTATATGCATTGTACACCTTCTTTATGAACAATGTAAAGTGTATGTGTAGGCTACATTTTTTGTAATGTATTTTTTATTGGTGAATAATCAAATCAATAGTATTGCACTTCACATTTTGAGAAATCACCGCCATCATATATAGGTGAAATAGCCCTTAACATGGCCTACAAAACCCCCAACAATCGACCAAAATCATCCCTGACCTGTCTATTTTTAGTTCAACTGCACTCAGACCTGCCCAGATGAGAAACCTTTTACGGTGACCTCAAAAACCGAGCAGGATCGTGTCCATGAGGTGATTTGTGCTGATAGTTCTCATCCCATAGTGCGAGAAATGCAAGAAGCAAAAAATGAGTAAGTGATGTTGTTGTTGTTTATGTTGTTTTTGTTTATTACCTAAAGTAAGGGTTTAAAGCCCAATGGGGCTGTCCGTGAGAAAAGACTTGTGGGTAAATATTTCACAATAGCAGGTTCTGCATATTCATTTGAATTGTAGTGATATTCAATGAGATAGTCATAGAGGGCGCTGCTGTACTAATGGTTTTTACCCACAAGTCATTTCGCTCGGACAGCCCAATTACACCTCAATGACGAGCATTATTGTGGAAGGAAAAGTTTCTAGAACCCAGAAAACCACCCAAGCTCAGATTGTTGCTGGCGTTTCATTGAGATAAAAGGCCACTTTAATTCAGGTTTAAGGGTAAGAGCGAATCAGCAAAGAATCCAAAAAAGTGGCATGGGATCTTATTGAGAATGATAATGGGCAATTTTGATTTAGAGTAAGGGCTTCAGGAAAAAAATGGATGTAAAAAAAAACAACTCAAAACAACTTTTTAAGTGAATATTGGCAAAAAGTATGAACAAACAAACCAAAAAGTGAACTCAATTTTGAGTTTCGGTTTGTAAAATTTTGACTTCTGCATTGACAATCGCGATGTTGGAATGGATTATACTCCCATTCTGGTAATAACAATAGGAGACATCTTTCATATTTTTTTTCTTCAAATATAGATCATGGAATTTTGTTTTGAATACATGTACCTGGAAGGTGATGAACAAATCGTTCACTTTTGATACCTTGCAAGTGTATGAACCTTTGGTATGGCAATGTCATTATTCAAGTGAAATACTTTTGAGTACGACATTAAACACCAATCAAGAAAACAAATAAATGTAACATGTAATTCTGATGAAAAGTTTCAATTTTTTTCCTTTTCAGAAAAAAAAATGAACATCTAACCAAAATATTAGCACCACTTTTTGGAAGTCTGGGTTTCGCTGCCCTTGTTTTGTTAGTTGCCTGTTATATATCACGTCTGAGGGCAAGGTCAACGGAGAAAACGGCTCAGTTAACAGCTCGTATGGCCGGATTTGTTGAAGCGGAGGTAAGTGTATTTAGTATTAAGTTAAAAATGGAGCATAATGCTTAACTTGAAAATGAACCAAACAAGATTTCTAGAACAGTTGTAAAATCTAGATTACAAAGGATGTGGAAAACTTGCTCTGTTCTGTAAAATTAATTAGAACCCTAATTAATAAGTACAGTGTACAGTGTAGTAGAGTTTCTACTAGGAGACACAGTGCAAAAAAAAAAAGTTTTATTCCTAAATAACAAAAATAATGTTGAATGATCACTTTCTAAACAACACAGGGATGGTTGGCAGAAAGTAGATTATTTCATGATGCTAGTGACATCAAGGCTGGTTTCCTTCGCCCATTGGACATGCTATCATATAGGTGAAATACCTCTGAGCAAGGTGTTAAATCCCACAAACAAATCTAGGCGACACAAAAATTATTTTAAGTTACAGTTTCCACATTTTTAACAAAGTTTTGCCCTTCTTGACTCTAAAAAATCAAGAGGCATGTCCGGAATCTTACCAGGTTGTAAATGGAAGTCAGCATCTGTATTGCCTTTTGTATGTACTTATTCCCTTGTTATATCTTATCTTTTTATTATTACTCCTCAGCCAATAACGCCGACGGAAGCACGGCCAGATCTCGCTCAACTTCGCCTCATCAAAGAGTCTGAATTGAGAAAAGGAAGCATCATCGGATCAGGTGCTTTTGGGACCGTCTATAAGGTACTGGAATAATCTCTCTAAGGGGTTGCCTGGAGCTTCCTGATGCACTCCTCTCAGAGCTAATGTGCATCAGGAAGCCAATTTGGTGGGGTGTCAGATTTGTAGTTTTGTATTTGATGTACCATTGATGTAAAGAGTGACTTCCTTCCCCTATTGGTCTGGCAAACTCCTCCTCAGCTATAACTACCCTAAGCACGGCATAAAACAGCAATCAATGCATTTAAGTGATGGGTGGCCACTCAGTCAGGGTGTAGATGTACACACCCTGCGGATAGATGGGGGGCAGATGTAAGCGTTGGTTACACCATGTTGGCTTACATGGAACCAGTACATATGCTTTGGTCTTGTACAGGGATACATATTTAAGTTTACTCAACTCATGGGTAAAGCACTGTATTTATACTTTTTTTTTTTTTAAATTTCTTATGAATATTTACTTATTTTGTCATTTCAGGGCCTCTGGACGCCTGATGGTGAAAACGTCAAAATACCTGTCGCCATTAAAGTGCTACAAGAGGGGACTTCACCCAATCAAAATAAAGAGTTGCTCGAAGAAGCTCGTGTCATGGCCTCTGTGGAAAATCGCTATTGCATTCGAATTTTAGCAGTCTGTATGACGGCACAGATGATGTTGATTACGCAGTTAATGCCCCTGGGAAACTTGTTGGATTATGTTCGTAAAAATAAGGACCATATCAGCTCTAAAGTGCTCTTAAATTGGTGCACACAAATTGCTAAGGTAGGAGCCAGTTGTAGTTGCAATACAATTAAACTCCCAATATTTCATATTTATCATCAGCCTTTTGAATTACTGTACCGTAATCTGATTGGCCAATTCATTTCCGCTCAATATCTTGCTGATATATTGTTCAATTCTTGTGAAACTTGCTCGCAATTAGTATCGAAGGTCATGTTCGAAAGTGAACAAAATTCGTGCAAAATAAATACTATACAGGAATCGATTTGTTTCCGCTCAATATATTGCTTTAATGTTGTATGGTTTTTGCCAAACATGGTCAGTATCTACAACTTATGAAAATGAAAGTCAAGTTTGATGGTGAGCGTAATCTGTGCATATGATAGGTACAGTACTGCAATGTGATTGGTTAATTCATTTCTGCTCAATATATTTGCTAAATGTTGTCAAATTCAAAATGAGTCAAAATGATAAATTGAAGTTTTTAAACATTTGTGTAGACTATGTAATGAATGTCTTTATTGCCTGTTGTTATAATAGGGTATGACGTACTTGGAGGAACGTGGAATTGTTCATCGTGATTTAGCTGCCAGGAATGTTCTAGGTAAGACGAGAAAACTATGTTGGTTTGTCTGTAAAAGAGATAGGCAGTCCCTCTTTGCACTCTTTCCTGTGGTCAAGTTCATTAATGTTACCACTTAAAAACCTTGTAAATTTTTAAACTAAACAACAAATTCTACACACATCACCTTATAGTTTTTTCACCAACAATTTTACACGGCGAGACATTCCGCTATAGCCTGCAGCCAATAAGAACCCTTTGGTTCCCGGCTTCAAGGAGCCTTCAAACGCCTTGACGTTCATAAACTCGCTTTTTGAGAAAACCATGGTAAAATTAAAGATTCTGGTCCCGTTATAACATGCATATTACCATCAGGTATATACTGCCAAATTTTCAGAATACTCCTATTGATACGTTATTGATAGAGAAATAATGTAAGACTAACTAAATAGACTAACAAGAACAAAAACAACAACAAAAGCCCCAGCATGATAGTGGGTAAGATCTAAAACGTCTGCTGCATTCATTAAAAAAAAACGAAGCAAAATTGATATGATTTTTCTATTACAAATAATAAGTTGTTAACCCAGTCCCATTTTGTTCTGGCATATCAATATACATTCAGGTCAGTTTATGGACATTCAAAAACTACATAATAAGTAGTTGTTCATAGTCCAGTGAAAACTGGGAGAGTTAATCTAGAACATGTAAATTGTTTGGTTTTTAATTGATCGACTTCCCTGTGCCAGTGTGACTGACTTTGAAATATATGCATTCTGATTCATTTTTTTTTTAAAGAACAGAAGAAGAATTATTACAAATCCCAAATATAAAAATGTTTCAGTTTTTGTTTCAAAGTTAATTTCTATTTACAGTACAAGCCCCTGGTCATGTTCAAATCACAGATTTAACTTTAATTTCTGTTAAAAGCCCCTGGACATGTTGGAATCACGGATTTAATATTTATTTCTGTTATCAGTACAAGCCCCTGGACATGTTCGTATCACAGATTTTGGTTTGGCTAAATTATTGGACTTTGAAGAAGATGAATACCACGCAGCCGGTGGCAAGGTGAGTCAGCCCTCTGGCTATATTGGTAAAGTTCAATACCAATGTCCCTCTTAAAGGCATGAATGAATGATATCTTTATTTACAGTGATTTTATTCACAAAGTGTGGTTTGTCATAGTGACTTTAGGCGTACTAGTTCACAAAATGTTTGCCGACTGAGCCCCGTTCGAGAATTGAACCCATGAGTGAACTAGGTGGTCAGCATTTACTTATTTTGCAGTGTTCATCTAAAATTGCAATTTGCTGCTGATTTTGTCACACCAATTTTTAAATGAGGTTTGTATTATGAAGCAATTTATCCTCGTTTTTTGTTATGCACACTTAATATGTATGTTAAAAATCAGGAAAGCTGTGAAAAATGCAAATGATAGATTATCTAAGTTTTTCAAAGGACCTATTTTTAAGCTATGCCAGAAATCACTTCAACATAGACCTGTAAATACGGTAGCCATCTAAATGGTATTTGGACTAGTGGCAATATCATTGTTATGTGATATACAAAATTATTTCACTGTTAATTACATAATAATTGTTTTTTACTTAATTTGTTTTAGATGCCTATAAAATGGTTAGCCTTAGAATGTATTCAGCACAGAGTTTTCACGCACAAAAGTGATGTATGGAGTTATGGTAAGTTCCTTTGATCAATGGAGCTGTTAGCGTGATCTTCCTGAAGCTGTTAGCGTGATCTTCCTGGAGATACATGTACTTAACATCATAATGTTGAAATCTGTGTGCTTAAATGGTTAACAGATGAACTGTGAAAACCTAGAGTTACCTCGAACACAAATTCCAAATATTAAATGTTAAAATTCAAAAGTAAGTTATTTAGATCAATTTTTTTTTTTTTGACTGAAGCATAAAACTGCTGTATGGACTCGTCCCCAGATTAAGTTATTATTGAATATAAACCAAACTGGATTAGAGAGGTAGCTTAAGCATATAGTGACATCATCTTATCCGGGATAAGTGATTTACTGACCGGAAAAGCAAAATTGTTGTTGCCGTACTGTGAAATTCTTAGACTTTTGGAAAACTGACTTTATTAGCAGTGATATTTCTACAGTATTTCAATTCTGCTGAAGCCAGTACACATCAAACCCTTTCTTGTTTTTAATCTGTAGGTGTGACTGCATGGGAGTTGTTTACATATGGTCAACGCCCCTATGATACAATCCGTGCCCGTGTCGTACCAGACTTATTGGAGAAAGGGGAGCGCTTACCTCAACCCTCAATCTGTACCATTGATGTCTATATGATCATGATCAAGTGTAAGTACTACCTTATCCCTCAGTCTGTACCATTGACGTCTATATGATCATGATCAAGTGTAAGTACTTCTCATCTTTAGTTTGGACAGGTAGCTGCTGAAAGCTTCCTGTAAACTCATGCTCTCAGAGCCAAAGGGCACCAGGAAGCCAATTTGTTGTGATGTCCTGTCTTTTGTCCAGTCCTTCGTGTTGCTGTTGACACGCGTTTGGCTGGCACGCTATCATATAGTTGAAATACCTGTGAGCACGACAATAAGCACCAAGTTTTAAATTTAATAATCCTGTGAGCTACACGAAACTGATTGGTTGAGAGCTATAAGCGGATATATAAAGCTGATTGGTGGAGAGTTATGGGGCTGTATGAACCTGATTGGTTGAGAGCTATAGGGCTGTATAAAGCTGATTGGTTGATAGCTATAGGGCTATATGAAGCTGATTGGTTGAGAGCTATGGGGCTGTACAAAGCTGATTGGTTGAGAGCTATATTAAGTTGATTGGTTGAGAGCTATGGGGCTGTATGAAGCTGATTGGTTGAGAGCTATGGGGCTGCATAAAGGTGATTGGTTGTTAGGCAGAGTTTGGCCTACAATCATGCAAGTGAAATAAATTATGCAATGGTGCAAAACCCCAATCAATTAAGCAATTTAGCAAAAAAAGTTAATCCTTACAACAACTCAAAAAATAAATATTGGAAATTCTGACTTTTAGGCTGGATGCTTGATGCTGAAAGTCGCCCATCTTTTAAAGAATTGTCTGATGAATTTTCCAAAATGGCCCGCGACCCAGGACGATATCTTGTCATCCAGGTATGTCTTCATTTTCTTCATGTACATGTATATATCTGTTCTTATACGTTTTCCTTTTTTCAGTGGGTTTTTTATGTATCCCTGATTTGTATTTGTAATTAAAGACCTTGTTTTTCTGTTGTTTTCTTTTCTTTTGTAAAGATTTGAATGGTTTCTGCAAACATTTTCTTTTTTACATTTTTATAGATTTTTGGGTGTTTAGATTACTTTGTGTTGGCTTTTGTTAATGTTTTATTAGTTTGTGTGGATATTGTTTACATGTTTGGATTAAGTTGTTATTTATTGTGGAGCTACTAACTACTACTACTGCTGCAATTCAAATCTTCTGGATACCTTTGGAAAAATAGTTAGTGTATTTGGATGACAGGAGCTTCACGATGCCCTGGATTCTCTAATTGCTAAGGGGCATCTGGAAGCTCATCTGTAATGATGTCATGTTTTTTGTCCTGTCATTGATGCATCATGTGTGGTTTCTTCACCTCATTTGACTGAGATGCCATAATATACATATAGGTATCATACCCGGGAGTACCATGATTAACACCAATCAATCAATCAATCAATCATATTGTTAGCCAATCGTGTACCATGGTACTGAACCATGGAAACACTAATTGTAAGGCACATAGCAGGTCCTCCGCTAAATCTCCAGCCATATAATGAATGGTCTATTTGGTCGTCATTATAATACTACTGGCAATTTGGTGCCGCACTGAAGGTCTCCAGTTCTATTTCTGTATGAGAAATGCTAAATGTTTTCTTTAAAACGAGAACTATAGTTCTATCCCTAAACCATGAAATAAGTGTTGGTCACTTACTAAATGACACAAATATTAATCAGGGTTCACACAGGTCCATGAAAACCTTGAAAGTACTTAAATTCTATTTTTCAAATTCAAGGCCTTGAAAGTGCTTGAAAACAGGCCTTTTTCCTAGCTGGTCCTTGAAAGTACTTGAATTTTCAAACTTGTCAGATTATATGTTCTGAGACATTGTACCACTACCAACAGAATGCTGCCAGTGTGTTTAACTGTCGTTAAACATGTTTTGGTCAGCAACACTAAATTTCTTTAATTGCGCCAACCTGCTGTAGGGCTGACGTAAACCTTTACAAAAAACAAAACATTGTCTTTGAATATTAATGACCACACAGATCAGTGAACTGGAATGCTAAACCTTTTATTTTAGTCCTTGAATTTAGCCCATCTAACTCCTTGAAAGTGCTTGAATTTTAATTTGTCTTGTTTATTTCATTTGTTTATTTCATTTGTATTTTGTCTTTGGTTTGTTTATTTCATTTGTACTTTGTTTCATTCATTGTTCCCTTCTCCTTTAATTTTTTGAATTTTTTATTTCAGTTTTTTTTCTATC
>JAVFBY010432486.1:0-14063 GCA_034781015.1 Tonicella lineata
TTCGGTGGTCAAGAATTTTAGATGCCCTATGTATTTAACAGCTTTTACGCACACAAATAAAGGAACTTGCGTAATACAATATATCAATGCGTATTGATACGCAATTGCTTAAAAGACCATGCGTATTTACACGAAAAATGTGGGTAAAATACGCAATTACGCACGCTATCTGGAGCCCTGGTTCCGCTGCATAGCTCTATCCTTCTGTGGACTCACAGTCTTCAAGTATCAACTTCTTACCTGCACACATTGTTTTCGGCAATCAGTTCCTCCACAATGTTTTGGGCATAAGTCTGGACGCATGTTAGTGCTACTTCTGTCTCACACGTAGCATCCTCGGGCACAAAGTTACACATGTGAGATCTGAGCTGTAGCACCCAACTAAGTGCCACTTTAGTTTGTCTTTCATAAACTTCAGGGCAGAATCCTTGTTGACCAATACAGTTATTGAGGACATCAGCAGAAACTCTTCTACAAAGGAAAAAGCATAAAAAATGACAGAAACACACAAAACAATTCAACGGAAAATTAATTACAAAACTACAGAACTTGGACAATACAGTTATTGTGTATTTGTTCAGTGTTTGCTTGAAAAGTATTTAACCCGCTACTTTAAAGGTGTTGAAACAAATTTTAAAAAAAATATTTATATCACACAACAAGTAAAGTACTTTGCAAAATTGGTTTAAAAACGGATGTGTGTTACTTAGTTTTGCTGCCAACCCTCACCTTGGTCAAAATGCTACAAGGTGGCCTCTTGTTGCCAAAGTGTGTTTAATACTATTACAGGAAACTCAGAAGTGAATACATGTACACATTGAAATGTTTTACAGTAATTTTATGTAACATTGCCCATTTGCACAATTTGTTTTGCAAGATTTGAAAATGAAGTGAGGTAGCATTTTTTCAGTTGAAAGAATAATTAAATGAAGCTGCTCATAACAAAAGTTCGCCACATACATGTAGTGAAACATAATTGTCAATTGAACAATAAGAAACAAACGAAAGTGTTTGCAAACTACTTGAAGAGTTCCTCCTCTCTCTCCAAAAGTATTGCATTCTGATTGCCATTAGTTTGTCTCCTTGTGATGTCTCTTTAAGCAATTCAACACAAAAATGACAACACAAGTGAACTCGATGGCAAAGGAAGGAGCTGATAGATGGAATCTCTTTAATAACTAAAAAGACATATATTTTTAAGGATAGTTGGGTTGACAGAATAATGAACCATGTACCTGCAGTTAATCTTTCTATCCCTTACCGACAGGGATCCAATTGGAAGAAGAAAAGTCACAGCTGATTGAAGACAATCTTTAGCTGTGGTTATGAAACACGTCTTTTCATCTACTAAAACATTAACATTTGTTGACTGTTAACAATTTACTCTCATTTTTGCATAAAAGATCAGGGTTTGCCTGAATGTATAGATTTGCCAGTGTTTTACTTGACATTGATACAGCCATATTTAATCTAAGTGGTTTCTACCAAAGTTTTAAGTAAATGCAGTTTTGGGGACAACATTGTAAATTCTATTTTACGCATGACTAAGGAAACAGATATTGTATTCTGTCTTCTGATTTAACTAAAATATATATATATTTTAATATTTCTAAAAGCGGACATGTTTTTAAAAAAAATGCCATTCAAATGTGTTATTTACTTACAAGGTGGTAAAGTGGTTTCTGGCAAATATAGTTCAGGAAAAGGGTGGGACACCGGATCTGGCTGTCCATCGCCTCTGTTGCATAATGGGGTATTACAGCATTTCTTGCATTTCCTGTCTTGTCCAGGTTGACCTTTGCAATGTTCTTTACATGCTCCTGTATCAATGCAGCCACGAGTTATACTCAAAGATTCCCCATCTTCTTCAGTCGTCGAAAAACAAGACTATGGAAGACAAAGAAAAGCAAGATTGTAGGATATAAGAAAAGTAAAAAAAAAAAACAACAAACAAACATTAAATCCAATGAAAAGACAAACAAGAAAACAAAAAGAAAAACAACCACAAGACTGAAAAGACAACGTAAAAGACAATTAAATACAAAGACAAACGATACTAATAAAATACACTGACAAGCAAGTATAAATGTACTGTTTGGCCTGCAATAGTATTTATAAATAGTGTAAACTTTAATTACCGCTTACACTGGTACATCTCGTTGAGTACGAAACTCCACAGATTTTATCCTGTAAAAGTTTCATAGACATGACTCCAATGCTTTAAATTATTTTAATATTTTGAACATCACTAGGAAATTAATTTTCTTGAATGACACTACCATTTGCTTTTTAAGCTTTTCACGAAAACGTCCAGTCGAATGCATTTGTATCTACCATATTGATTGAATTGGAGGGGACGGAAGTTACCAGAGATAGACGATTTGGAACAAAATTGAGTCAAATGTGCCTATTGTGTAGTCTGTAAACTACAGTGATAGAAACAAACTGCCAACACCGGTTGAGTGCATTATTATTTAAAAAAACAAGAGGAGATTAATTCCTACACTGATAGTTACTAAAATCTTTCCACTTTTAAATGACATTCGTCATTCCATTCCACAACTAAACGACATTGGTACAAAACACACCATCTGTGTAATAACCTTGTTTGGACTAAGTGATAAGTCTGACTTGGAGGAATCCACAAACCAGATTAAGTAAGTCCTTAAATACACATATAATGAACGACCACCCCTCGCCACACCTAGCCCTATTAAATTTGACATAAAAGAGTCCCAATGAGCACGCTGAGTTAGCACTGTGTTGCTATATACCACTTTTCTGAGTGAACCAGAGGTGTTTTTGAAGCATCATCACAATATCAAGGAATTTTACTGAACAATGTGTTACTGACTGGTTGTGATGTTGTATTGTGTTAAATAACATTAGAGTGACCTCCCTTGGACGCTGGTAGAAGCGCCCTCTTTAATGCTGTAACTGAATGATGGATTACACCTTGTCATTTTAATTCAATCTTCATCGTGTTATTTCCTTGAGCCCGAATAGCCATCCTTTACCCAAGTCAGTCCCAAGGAACGCTGTTTTACGGCGAGTTCGATCTGTACCATGATTTATCTTGGCTCATACACGATAAGTACACATTAAATAATTTTCATTTCTGCTGTATTATTTTAATTTATGAATTAACTTTGATACCATTTAAAATCGTTGCTATCTGAATTTACTCAAAAAGCTAATTTTGAGAGCCATTTATCTTTAATGCTGACTCTTGATAATGTACAACCGTCAAGTAGTAGAGTTGGCCTAAACTTAAAATAATGGTTCCCGATTCAATTTTTTTCATATGTCGGGGGTGGAAAATTGGGGAGGGGAACCTTGTAATCATCCCAGTGGAGTTGGCCATGATTTTATTTATACGACAGACGATGTTCTGTAGTCCCATTGTTTTCTGGAAACCTGTAGAAGAGTGTTACAACGTAACCGGGCATATTTTCAAAATAGACTGTAACACTAACCTTCCTGCCCCGAGTGCAGACTTCTATCTGTTTGCAGTCATCTTCACTGGACGCCTCAGAACATGATAAACATACCTGTGGAATCATACTCTCTGTGGAAAAAACAAAACATTTCAGTTGTTTAAATCCATGGTCATGTTTTCTTTAATACATACCGCTAGATTAACATGAAGACATTTATCAAGATTACAATTCTTGAAAATATTTATCTGGAACATTTTAGTATCGACTCCAATACCATTTTAAACCAAGTTTTGAAAGCCTCCTGCTATCAATATATAAACATTTATAAGAATTTAATTGCAGGGCAAATACATATGGGCCGGTATTAAACATTATATACTGACAAGTTCCAGTTCAACTTGTTGCACTAGCCAATAAATAGCCTGTGTCGTGGTTCAGTCGTTATGCGTCAGACTGCCGATCCTCCTTTAATGTACCACACGGGTGAAAGCCAGGGCGGGAAAAAATGTGTAATTTAATAATCTCATTCCCGGGAAGATCGCCGCCTTTTGCGGGAAATTCGCTAGGCATAAAAAAATGTAAATTTTTTTTTTTTTTAAAATGTAAAACGTTGACGCATCTTTGGATATCTCAATATTGGGTGAGTCTGTCACTAATGTGTCAAGTAAATGAAGTTTGCATTTTTCTTGCCCTGGGTGAAAGCCACTCCTTCAACCAGCTAAGCTATATGAGGAAGTTACAGGAGGTTACTTCAGCTATCATTGGGGTGGTTTCTCCGTTTTTATTCCAAACCATATCAAGTTGTGCAGTATAAGAAGTGGAGAATCCGTCGTCATATTAGGGAAATAAACTTGAGTACATCACCAACAAAACAAATCTAGCCCGACAAATACTACATTGATATTAGCATGTTAACTGCAGACTGCGAGATATATGCATTGTTTGGTATAACGCTCTCTTCCAACACACTTGAGATTCGATGTAATAAAGGCATGAGTGTCCAGACAATTTGTCTACTCTATATAATAACACACACACCAATGTTATCATGTAATATAGTTAACTGTTATCTAGTGTCGAGTGAATAAACAACGTTCTCCAAAAGCAGAATTTTTGTACTGAGTGTTGCCTGGGTTATGCTCATTCGTGCGCCCCGAGACATGCCTTTGCGATTTTAACACTCGCATTAGTTTTTGTTTGACAGCAGTATTGTGCCAAATTTCACTGACGTAGGAGTGCAAATTTAGAGAGCAAGACAAACAACAAATTTACAACTAAGCTTGGAGCCAGAGCACTGGTGCACATCAAGCTTCTTCAAACAAGTTTTAAATATTATATTGTGTTTACCTTCATGTCGACAACGATACTCTGACGCAGCCACTAATTGTTTAACTGGTTCTAAAACAATCCTTCCAAATCCTTGAGACAATCCTTCAGTCTCAACAGCATCAGAAACACACATTTGAAGAGCCTCTATTTTACGACACAAGCCAATGACACCATGTTGTGGCGCTAAGATAGTTTCATCAAATGATTGATAGAAGGTATGGAGACAATTGTAAGCAGGGCCTGTCGAGTCATGAGGGTGAGATGGTAGGGTAAACGAAGCTGAACAGTCAGGTATACCATTAGCAAAATCTAAGAACTCTATATTAAGTGCAGCAGTCTGCCACAAGTTACAACCCTTCAGATTTTTCTCGTAACATGCTGTGGCCTTGGTATAAAAACTGAAAAGAAACGACCAAACATGTATATTGCCTGATTGGTAGATTGGTGTTAAAATGTGATGCTTAGGGGAATTTAAAAAATATGACGTAGTGTATGAAAGACCAATACAGCCGAAAACTTCGATTAAAATTGACGCATTTCGATTAAAACCGACTATCAAAACATATCAAAATAAATTGGTACTTTCCGTCTTAATACTTAGATGTCATGGTGCCATTTGGTTGCCCACGTGTCATCTACTTTCACTGTTGACCCGAAACCATCTGCTTATTATAATCGAGTCGTCTATTGCTACCATTGCCACAGTGCCTTCTACATTTATGTGCATCAGTTACATCTTTTAACATGTTATCTAATTTGACAATCGCACCAGCACCATACAGTCGAGTTGCCTCGTGATATCTGATTGTACTGTTACCAATCTGATTAAAATCATATCCATATTAGCTCCCCGGTATTGTATTTTCGCAATTTAGATCTGACAACATACTAGCAAACAGTGTTCAATGAAGTCAACTAGTGTTTGTTTCACGAAAGGTCACCGTTTAAATTGTCCAATGAAAAATCAGATAGCTGGAAGCATAGACGCTTTTAATCTAGGCAGTCCCAGGGGAATCCTCTAATTCACCCACCTTGGAATGGTAGGCGGCCCTCTGATTGGTCAACCAATGGACATCATTTGGGGGGTTTGTCCTCAGACCTACATCGCGACAATAAAATACCGGGGAGCTAATGTAGATCTGATTTTAATCATACTGAAATCACACGATAACGAACAGTAGACCTACTGTATAGGTATTGCTTTGACATGGCAGTTGGTATCATTAACGTAAAGGGTCTCCCAAGTCCGTTTTAAGTTAAGCTTAAATGGCTAAATTTATAATTATAAGATGATAAACTACCTTTAAAAAGTCAAATTTTCTAGTAAAGAGTCTTATTTAACATTGTACGTATCCCGGGTGACGTCACTGGCTAAATAGTGAACAGTATCCATGCTAACAGCTATGCTGGTGAACAGTAGGCCTATCCAACACTTGGTAGTAATCACTAAAGAGTATTGACACTAAGTGTCTGTTGTAGATTTCTGTACGAAATTCAGTATAGCATATACATTAAATTGTTCTTAAAATAGTATTCTTAATCTTTTAAATAGAGGATCAGTATGATCAATGACCCGAAAATGTTATTTTGCGGATTGCACGTTTTTGCAACTTGACAAAGGGCACACAATGAGTTTCGTAAGTATGGCACACAGTGCATCAACATACGATATATACGGGAAAATTATAGAATTGCAGGGCCTTAGAAGAATTTCTTAATTTATGGAGTCTCTAACATGGTGTATTATTCCAAAATTTCGTGAGATCTTTTTGGCATTAAAATAAATAGGGCTTATCCAAGTAAGTTTACCATTGAAGAAGATGCCGACAAATTTTAAACTTTTGACAGACGCAATTTCTACATTGGCTATGGTTAATATGACATCGTTTGGGTAATAATTATTTTTCCTTGAGGTTACCAAAATGCATTTTGTTTTATTAACATTAAGGGACAATCGATTAGCTGAGAACCATTTGAGCAATTGGTCTAAATCAGGATTCATGACCAATATTATTTCGGCTGCTGAATTGGCTGATAACAGAGAACTCTTGTTATCTGCAAATAAGATGAATTATAAAATATTTAAAGAATACGCTATGTCATTTGTGTATTTAAGAAACAGAAGTGGCCTAAGAATGGACCCTTGAGGGACTGTTGCACGTGTGCACTTGATTAGACAAATAACTTCTTAACCATTCATTAGTGATGCCTCTGATGCCATAATGATTTAATTTTCTCGGAAGGATGTCATGATTGACTGTATTAAAAGCTTTACTTGGATCCTATAGTGTCTTAAGTGTGTGAATTTTTTTTATTTCCTTGTTTGTACAATTCTACGGAGGACTTTTCGTGCCATAATGTGGTGCCCCTTTTGCTGATAACATAAAATTGGCAATAACGCACAACGACTCAAACAATACATTTTCCCTCAACTACTATGATGGGTTATTGGGAAAATATGAATAAAATTGAAAAATACAATTTACTGTTATGGAGATTTAGAATGTGGTATATTTAAAGTCAACCATATACAATCGAATTCTTCAACAAAGTAATGATTAATTCCCACACACTAAGAAGAGCACCATTTTCGGAAACTGTTTTATATACATGTACAGTCTATCCTAACCACAGCCGCTTGTTTGCTAATTGTTAGCTTTTTTGCCCCTAAATCCAACAAACGGCTGTTTATTCACATACTAAAGTTAGGCAGAATTCCTATTCCCACTGTGAGGTTATTATACACGTTTGAAGTTGTAAATGTATACAACTCCTTATATCATGCATGAATTTATGGAAATACACGAATAGTATAAATCCATAGGCTACTTGTGTGATAATTCATCATCTAGAGGGGTTAATTGTAACTACATTGTACTTAATTTTCCTCAGGTGCTCTACTGGCTACGTATCTCCTGTGAAAGCAGTAGCAGGCGGCATAGGTTCTGAATTCAGTCTTTTCAAACCTAGAGATCAAGATTTTATGTTTTTCCAGTGTCGTGTTGGTTTTTGTCAGTTTGCAAATGATGCCAAGTGTTCAGATGTAAGTAAAATGGAAGTCTTAACAAATTCAATGTTCATGTTAAAACTGCTTCGAATAAATGAACCCCGAAATTAATTTCAGCCCAGATACAGATAAACAAATATTAAACTAGCAGTTTCGTAAAAATCTGCAATATATTACGGTCTCAGTTTTACATTTTGTTTTTGAACAAATATGTTCTTGACCTCACTACTTCTACGTTTTATACTTGCTGTTAATGAAATGAACTTGAGTGAACATGAGCAAACGTAAATGCTACAACGGTATACATGTACATTAAAAACAAGCACTTGTATTGTGTTAAACATAGAGTAAATGATAAGAAATTAGGTAGTTTCTTTGCTGACTCAGCATTCTACGATATAATTAAAAGAAATATAAAGAAAATAACACACAAATAAAACTGACAGTCCACGATTCACAAAACAAACAATTTTGTCTGAATAATTGTCCATAGCGTTGATGAGGAACAGATTATACACCAGGCCTTGTTTCTACGTGAATCACCGCGATGGTCGCCAGACAGAGTTTTTCAGACAGTTCGTTGCACCAGCCAAATCTAGTCTGATTATATTTATTTTAATCTTGGGTGATTTGTATCCCTTTAATATTGCGTCATTAATCAGCTGCCCGCAGCGCGCTGAAGAAGTTTGTTTTTGGAAACAACTGCACCGAAACACACAGGAGTAAAACGTTAACATCTTGTCGACAAAAAACTCTGACTGTCCTTGATTCAGCCGTGATTACAATGACCCAATACATGTAACTAACTGGCAATTCGTACAGAAGAGTTCTATCATGATCCAATCATGACCCAATTGTCGTCTATTACTTACTGTATACCTAATATTGAATTGTTTGTGCTGATGTCGGTCATTAACTTGTTTGAAATTAGAATTTCTATGCTTCCTTAAAACTATGCGCATGTTAGGTTAATAATGTACAGTTTGTTTTCTTTTCAGTATTGTGCGTACAACAAGGCGCAGAGTCAAAGAAAAAGGCGTGAAGTCAACACCGGTGACGAGGTGTCGGTGTCAACCTTTATACGCGTGACTGGTGGCTCAAACGACGATACCTCGTCCATTGACAGTTTAATCCCAGAATTGACTAACAATCAAGAAGGTAATTATTTTGATGATGTTTTAAGTTTGTCGTTTTAAATATTCTGTCCCGGAAAATTCGTTCTGTATATAGACTGACTGGTCTCAATCTACTTGTCGTCCTCAAAAAGCCGAAGAAGTACTTATCCCAAAACACCAACATCCGGAAATTCAGTTATTTAAGTAAATAGAGGATACTTAATGAGTGATCCAGGATATCGCTGGATCCGATCCAGCTATATCACGTTTCATAGGGATTTCAGTAGTTATAGTCGTATAGTCCTCTTTCTTGAGTAGTTCTTTTTATATATAAATCCGCCAAAGGGATTTAGCCACAGAAATTTTCTCTGAAACACCTTGGTTTTAAGTAATAGAGAAAGTAATGTTTCGATCAGCTACTTTATCTGTGATATAAGCCCACGTTTTGTCAGGAAAATAAAGCTGTATGAAGCAGAGGTTTTACTTAAGGACATAAAAAGACGATCATATGATTTATTCAAATGGCATGCTTGTTAAGAACTTGTATATATTATGTGAGTCAAAACATCGTAACTGCCAGTCTACGTCAATACTTATTTTTCACATTTATCAAACATTTTAGCCTGGGTTTATAAATAAAACAAACTAGTAGAATAGTTAAATTCAACCGAAACACACTTGCAAAGTGGAGTTCTATCTTAGATCAATATAGGATTATATTTAGTTCATAGAATATTGAATACACTCATCTAATATGACGTGTCACGCTTATTAGGCAACGTCATTTTAATTGGGTAAAAGGATGTCTTTGGATAATTATATTCTATTAAAGTGTACTTAACACTTGCTTGTTCTCTTATATAACCTCAAAAATGATTTTAATATGTATTTGTTTGTTTATGTTTCATTTCAGCAATTGTGGCCAGACAGAAACAAGAGACCGCTGTTTTATTGGGATCAGTTATCGGTCTTGCAGCACTCTTATTAGTTGGACTGACCGTGGCAATTCTGATATTTTGCCGTTTGTCTAGCAAGCCTAAATCGATTACAACAATTAGCTAGTCAGTTCCTAACTTCCTAGATAAAGTCATTTCGCTCTGGTTGAAGAATTGACGATAAGCTCAGAATTGTATGTATCCTCCCGGTTAATAAATCATTAAGGACTTGTATTAATTATAGGCCTATTTTAGTACTATCTTGATCCAGTCCATAGCTTAAGACAAAACACGAGCAAAGTAACTCAGAAACATTTATTAACGTGATTCAACTTGTTCGCTTAAATTGTATAGATATTGTACATATATATATTTTAAATACTAGTATAAATAAAGATATTTTTATCTCGCATTTTTTTTTTTATCTCGCAAGCCTAAATCGATTACAACGATTAGCTAGTCAGTTCCTAGATAAAGTTATTTCGCTCTGTTTGAAGAATTGACTATAAACAAAGAATTGTATGTATCTTCCCGGTTAATAAATCATTAAGGACTTGTATTAATTATAGGCCTACTTTAGTACTATCTTGATCCAGTCAATAGCTTAAGACGAAACACGAGCAAAGTAACTCAGAAACATTTATAAACGGGATTCAACTTGTTGGCTTAAATTGTATAGATATTGTAAATATATAGATTTTAGGTATAAATAAAGATTGTTTTATATTATTATATGATAACCTTGTGTCTGGTAAACCTTTATTTCATGTCTTAAAAATACATTAAACTTACTCTTGTCTTGTTGAGAAGTTATAGACATGCATAGTATATATAGCAAAGTATGTCGCATTCCTTTTATGTAATAACCCCAGGTTGAAGAGATAGGGAAAACAAGGTATCTTATAGCCCAGACCGCGCTTTCCCCATGTTATAATGTAGTAATACATGTTAGTGATCGAGATAGCACGGCCTCACCATATTATAGCATAGACCCAGCTACTTCGCCATGTTATTGAGATAGCGCCGCCCCCGAACCATGTTATAGAGATAGCGGCGCTCCCGCACCATGTTATAGAGATTGCACCAACCTTCGCCATGTTAAAGACATCGTTCCTACTCTTTCCAATGCTATGGAGATATCCCTGCTACATGTCCCATGGATACGGTTCTGTTGTTGAACCGTTTTCGTAAAAACTTTTTCAATTTGGACAATGGTTGTCGCTATGTCTTTGTCCATGTGTATGTCGCGTGTTCTGTTTATGTATTTGTGTGTTTTGCAGACCGTCAAGGTCTATATATTCACCCAACAAGAATCCTTAAGTCTACAATCTGGTCAAAATGGCGTCAGCCTTCGCAAACATTCACTGAAGCAGACGATCGATGTGACGTCACTATATTCCTCAACACAACTCTAGCACGCGATGCCGACCAGCACAACAGGGCGGCGCCACGTCTACAGTTTAACATCAGAGGCCACACTTCAATCAATAAATGTCCCAACCCCCAGGCTACTACCAGGCAGAAACGCCCCATTAGGAAAATAATTGCTCTACATTTAACATGGGCAAGTAATACTGCTATACTATAAAGTAGGGACGTAAGGGTACACTATAACATGGGGAAAAGCGGAACTGTACTATAACATGGGGAGGTGGTGAGGCTATGCTATAACTTGGGTGAGGAACTAAACTTATAACATAGGCGAGGTTCTATGTCTATAACATATTTGAAGTGCTATACCTACAACTTTGGGACTCGTACTTTATTACATGGTATTTCTGTGAGGTGCAGTGAAGTGCAGAATCGTACTTTAATACATAGGCCTATTATCACTGTGGGGTGCAGTGGGGTGTAATGTCCATAGCATACGTAAAGTGCTATACCCACACATGTAGATTCGTACATTAATACATATAAACAACATGGGGACTCGTACTGTAATAAATAATAACGTTGTAAGGTGTCTCATACATAAACTGTATAGATACGTGCTATAGTTGTGTTTGAGAATAGGATGACGTCAGAGAGTTTATCTCATTCAATAAATGCGTGTGAAGGCTATACGCCATTTTGGTCAGGTTTTAGATATAGGGATTCATTTTGAGTAAATATATATACCCTGACGTCTGTAAAACACAAACACATATAGACAGAACACATGACATACACATTTAAAAAAGGCGTAGCGACAGCTACTGTGCAAATGGGCAGGTATCATTCGAAGGCGTGTCTACAGGCCGGTCCCTAGAGCTAAAAAAAGCAGATTACAACGAATAAATAAGAGATTTCATAATTTAATATAAATTAGAGACCACACATACCATGGAGGATAAATGCGGACTATGGTCCTGGACATGTTGATGATATACGTGTTGTATTGAAAACATCAATGCTGTAACATGCTTATCTTACCAAACCCGACAACTGTAGTTATGACGCCCCAACGGCGTCCGCAACGCACGTTCCAGCGCCCGCAACGCACGTTTCGACGCCCGAAACGCCCGTTATGGCGCTTGAATAGTCCGTTATGACGACTGCAACGTCCGTTATGATGCCCGCAACGCCCGTTATATCGCCCGTTATGATCGTTATTACGCCCACAACGCTCGTTCCGACGCCCGCTACGACGCCCGCAACGCGTGGCGGGCATTAGAACATGCGTTGCGGTCATCATAAGAGGCGTTGAGTCGTTAAGCGGTGTCAAAACGGGCGTTGCTGGCATCAAAACGGGCGTTGCGGGCTTCATAACGGACGATGCGGGCGTCGAAACGTGCGGTGCGGGCTTCAGAACGTGCGCGTCACTGGGGTGTCATAACTAGAATTGCGGGCGTCGGAAGGGAGGTTGAGGGCGTCATAACTGGAAATGCCGGCGTCATAACTGGCGTTGGGGTGTCATAACGGGCGTTGCGGATAACATAATGGGTGTGCGGACGTGAAAGTGTGCGTTGCTGGTGATACAACGGCCGTTGCAGGGGTTATGACGGGCGTTGCGGGTGTCATAACAGACGTTGCGGTCGTCATAACGGGCGCAGCGGAAACAACACAGGTGTTGCGGGCGTCACTACGGGCATTGCGGTCGTCGTAATGCGCGTAAAGGCATCCTAACGGACTTCCGGACGCCTCAACAGGCGTTGCGATAGTTACAAGCGTGATACAGAGGTTGGTGGATCAGTAGTAATAGCTGACAACCCCATATTGTGGGTAGAGGATCTACACCTCATTGCACCTCTCTGAATCCCACAACGTTAAAATATATTAAATTCAGCATATTTTGGGTAAAGCAATTTACGTATGTTATAGGCATAGCACCTGGCTATGTAATAGCATAGTCCCGCTACTTCCCAATTATAGTATACTCTTACGTCCCCATGTAATAGTAATGCCTTGTTACTTGCCCATCTTATACGTATAGCATACCTCACTGGCTTTCCCGTATGGCGATTCTCCCTGGGTGGTTCCACGGGGGTCGGGACATTAGCTGATTGAGGTGTGGTGTACGGGTGATGTGGCTTCTGGTGTTGAACTGTAGACGTGATTCCGTCAAGCTATGCGGTTCGGCATCGTGTGCTGGATTTGTGTTGGGGAATATGGTGAAGTCACATCGGTTGTCTGCTTCAGTGAATGTGTGTGAAGACTAGACGCCATTTTTTCTAGATTGTAGATATAGGGATTCTTGTTAGGCGAATATATAGACCTTGGCGGTTCTGTAAAACACACAAACAAATAGGCAGTACACATTACACACACATTGACAATGACATAGCGGTAACCATTGTGCAAATGGAAGGATTTTTCTCGTCTACAGTTCAACACCAGAACTATTTCCATGTGTCACGCTCTACGTATAACACGAGGAAGCGGCGCTATCTCTATAACACGGGACTATAACATCGTGAAGGGTCAGAGCTACCTCTTTAACATGTTAAAGGGTCAGAGCTATCTCTATAACATGGTGCGGGGCAGCGCTATCACTATAACATGGTGCGGGTTGCAGTGTTATCTCTTTAGATGGTGCGGGGGCAGCGCTATCTCATGTGGAAGTAACTGGGACTATGCTACAACATGGTGAGGCGGTACTATCTCTTTAACATGCTTTACTACATAATTACGGGGTGTAGGGCCGGCGCTATATTTATATAATGTATTATTACACAATAACATGGTTATAACATGGTTATTACATAAAAGGAATACGACATACTTTGCTGTATATATACTACTCACATTCACACATTTT
>JAVFBY010432597.1:0-14062 GCA_034781015.1 Tonicella lineata
GGAACACATACCGGCAAGATGTTATTTTGTCTTAATTTGTCAATTACCATGTTTACTAGTAATTTGTGTAAATAACATACCATTTTCCAGATGTTGTTATTTCATTATTGTTGTTGAATATCTAAATCCGCGAAAATAACAACCCCGCGAAATGATTTTTAGGTAAATCCGAGAAAGTTTACACCCGCGAAAGTAAAGGCATCTACAGTAATCGTCTTGTCGGATGTGCAGGAACATAACTAAAAGCTAGTTGGCTTTACAGCCCACCGTATATTACAGGAAATAAGGCGAACAGAATTTTGTTTGGCTTTGTTTTCTTCCTCTTGTATGGTCAGTGACGCTGAAAACAGTGTGGCCGACAGCTCTGGGCGTTTTGCCTATCAACACTTGTATTGTTGAAGGCATAATTAAGTCAAGTGTACACAGCTGGTAGATAATAATATGTATTTGGCATACTCAGATCAACTCTTTGAATGGTGTGGAATTACAAGGATTGATTATTAGCAGTTAGTTATGTATGATTGTCATATAATGGGATGATATACAAGTGCAGAGAACACAGAGACATATTTTATGCGCGGATAATTTGTGTGTCCATATTAACTTACACTTACAATACGAAGCCATACAGTGCTAGCACCGATACAAAAACATATATTTTTCCATGCATTTCAATTTGCGTGAAATATAATACTTTCTGAACAGTATTTTACATCAGATGTTTATTTTTGTCAAAGCGTTATACCCATAAATTCTAGGGACAATAAAGGGATCGTATGTCTTTAACTCATGCGGATAAAACTGCAGTTACGGCTAACCACAATTAGTGAAATATTTGTTCATTAGTTAGATCGCGTAAATGTTTATAGTCAACCATATCTGTTTCATTATGTTTACCTGTGAACAAACCGGAAATGGAAACCATAATCCTGAGTCAACACAGAAGAACTGCCCAAGGGAAGTAGGCCTAATTACCTAATCATGCAGCATTACAGAAGTTGTCTTCGGTGGCATACTTTGGGCTTTTTAGTGGCGGTAATATTTTGTTTAGTGCATTAGATATATAAAACATTGAAAAGAAGCTTTTTGAGTGTCGTTTATTCGCTTGACTTTCAAAGCACGATCGTGTCTTCTGCTTCTTTTTGCGTAGAACATCCTAAGCCACCAACAATTTCAACAATAGGTCTTACTAACCGGTAAAGTTCTGTTAATCAACACATCGAGGCCATACAACGCATAAGCTACGGGGAAATAACATAACTTATTGGACCATTTCACATGTGGACGGAACTGGTCAGTATCGTATAACAATGGCTTATCTAAACACTTAATGTACGGTTTCTAATTTTGGTTTTGTACAATTAAGAATACACAGGAGGCCATAACAGATAAAACCAGAGAACAAACACGATATTCATAAATGGGATCATTTAACGCATACAAGAGTAGCACGAAATGAATAAAATGCCAAAGAGTTATTAAAGTTGAAATGTCCTGTGGATAAATGACATTTACTTGTAGCGTACGTTAAACGCATTGAACTTGGCCAGTTATCTGATTGATTGATTGCTTGATTGGGGTTTAACCCCATATTCAGGGGTATTTCACCTATATGGCGGCGTGCCAGTCCCATGGGTGGAAGAAACCACCGTTCGCGTCACTGGGAACATGAAAGACGAGGCAGAAAAATTGGGAAAAAAGAGCAAAAAACGACAAAAGAAACAAATCTGCTTCCTGATGTTCCTTCACTTCTAGAGCACCAGGGCACCAGGAAGCTGCCTCCCCCAACCACCCGCCCAGTTGTATAAGGTATTGTGGCCTTATGTTAGTTGACGTCACGTCAACTTATATGTGAAGAAATTCAACAATCCCAAAACGCTTCCATTACTCGTATCATATTATTTTAAAGGTGTTTTATCTGTGACGCCGACTTGTCTTAATAATCGATATCACCTGAAGAAAGCAGATACAATTGCTAAAGTCAGCTCTTTCGATTTACCATTGGCAACGAAATGCAATAAAGGGTTAAAACTTGACCCTAAAAACGTGCCCACATGCTTGGAGGTACTTGGAGGTAAGGGACATTAGGAAGTAGATTTTTTTGTGGTGTCCTTGTCCCGATTCTCCTTTCATGTTGCCAGTGACGTCAAAGTTGATTTCATCCACCCATTGGACCGGAGCGCCGTCATACAGGTGAAATACAACCGAGCACGGACTTAATCAATCAATCTGAAAAGACTCTGTGCCACACCGCCTAGTCCGTCATACAGGTAAAATACTACCGAGCGCGGCGTTAATCAATCAATCTGAAAAGACTCTGTGCCACACCGCCTAGTCCGTCATACAGGTGAAATACTACCGAGCGCGGCGTTAATCAATCAACGTGAAAAGACTCTGTGCCACACCGCCTAGTCCGTCATACAGGTAAAATACTACCGAGCACAGCGTTAATCAATCAATGTGAAAAGACTCTGTGCCACACCGCCTAGTCCGTCATACAGGTAAAATACTACCAAGCGCGGCGTTAATCAATCAATCTGAAAAGACTCTGTGCCACACCGCCTAGTCCGTCATACAGGTAAAATACTACCGAGCACGGACTTAATCAATCAATCTGAAAAGACTCTGTGCCACACCGCCTACTCCCACTGATAGCGGACTTATGCAGGTCAACAACTATCAGATTTTTGGTCCAAGCGAAACAGATTGGCCCTTATTATTGGTCGCGTTTGTCTGTCTGTCCAGGGTTTTTCTACCCTTTAACCTTGTCCGATTTCGACGAAACTTGCACAGAAGTTCCGTATGATGACCTAGTTGTGCCGCGAAGCTTTTGGTTACCGTGGCAACAATTGTTGCCATATGGCAACCAAAAAACCTTGAAAATTACACCCTTCGCGCCAAACGTATCTTCTCCTACAATTTTACAGTAATGACTATGAATCTTCAGATATATGTTCTACTCTATATCCTTTACAAAAGTTATCAACAGAATTTTCGAATTCTCTATAGTTTCTTCTTGGCAACCCTTTGAAAGTACATGTTGGGAACAAGGAGGTGAAATTCAAGTGGACCTAGCATCTAAACCGCTCAACCAAATAAATTGATACTTTGCATATAAATAGAAGCCATTTAGTACTACAACTTTTGTATTTGCGACTTTCCGGCCCAAGGTCAATTTCAAGGTCAAAAGGTCAAATTACTGATTTTGGGGGAAAATGTACATGTCTCGCGCTAAATGTAAATATATCTCCTACTCACTGCCCTACACAAAAGCTATCAACAGAATTTTGAGATTCGTTGTATTTTCTTCGTGGTAACATTTTGAAATTATATGTTGTAAATAAGACTTTGAAATTGAAACGGGCCTAGAAGCTACACCTCTAAAACTAGTTTAATTATATTTTGCATATGTTTATGGACCAGTTAGTAGTACCGTTTTCGTTTCGGCGAATTGGGGGGTAGACGGTAAGGGGGTCGCTTGGACCATTGGCACCTACCGGCTTGTATAATTAATGCTCTGCATTTATATAAAAAATATATATAATGATTGTTTTTTTTTTTGTATATTTGGCTCCAAAAATGACTGGTAGCCTCTCAGAACAATAGCGTTCTAACAGCATATTACACGTTGTTTTGTTTCTTTCTAGTTATTTACACTTTGGTTTTATGTATTTCTTTGCATTCGTGTCTATGTCTTTTCTGTGTGTGTCCGTGTGTGTTTTTGTACTCTCTCTCTCTGTTGTTATACCATTTTGTTTTATGTAATTCGTTTGTTAATCCTGTCTATATCTATTGTATGTATGTGATGGTTTGTATTGGCTCTTTTTTAAGTTTATGTATCAGTTTATATGTAGCCTAGTCTATACAGATCAGTTTATATGTCGTCTATACAGATCAGTTTATATGTCGTCTATACAGATCGGTTTATATGTCGTCTATACAGATTCTTGGTAACTCATTGTTATATACGTCATTAATCTAACAGCAAATAAGATGTGGCAAGTGTACAACGAGACAAAGGATTTTTTTTTTTTTACAAATTAGAGCACGCCATTAGACTACGCATGCGCACCCCCCGTAGCCAGTACAGTGGCCGTGTTGACGTCATGTCGTCACTCAGGACAGCATACCCTGCTCAACCCCACTGCCGTTCGTCGGCTGCTCAGTCAATGTGTGATTGTGCTATGGAGATGGTATGTCGTCTAATATCCTGTTGGATCCCCTCTCACGCATATGCGGCATTTGTTCCCGCCTCACATTATAAAATGCTTTTTCCGTGTCAGCAAGAACTTTTGTCTCCGAACGAGCATTACATATTTGCCCACCTATCCATCACAATAAGAGGAATAATAAAGTTTATTCCAATTTGGGAAAGACACATTTATTAACATAATTTTACTGTTCGTTTCAGGGGGTTTACAAGAGTTATCTCCCTTTGTAAAATTCTTGACGGAGTTGTCTTGCCTGTTGTCTGGGTGGCTTTGTAAATGAGGTCAATCAAATTCTTTTCATTTTGCTGCGTGAACGAGTCTTAACAATTTTAAGCACATTTTTTATTTAAATACCCCCCATCTAACTCGGGTTGATTTGTTTTTTGTTTTTTTTGCTTAATTTTTTTTTTTTTTTTTTTAATTCTGTATTCCAGAATAAACAGACTGTTGATCAATAATGCATGTTCTGTTTACAAACGCAGATGATATAAGTGTTTATAAGACATAGAAGACTGCCTGTATAGTACTTCTGTTTAGGTAGTAGTTGTAGCTTTTTCCTTTTATTTGGGTTTCATTTTGTATAATTCTACATGTATTTTGTATAATTCTACATGTAGTTTGTTCACTAATGTTATTAATAACCCTCAGACAATGTCAGCGCGTGTTGGGATGACTCCCAACCGATCAAAGGAACAACGCTAGCAAAATAGACGAAAGCACCCTGCAAAGTCATACCATAGCATAGGTGTTCGTTTGGAGAAAGCCGCATACTCCATCTATCCATACAGACGGTGTAGTCAAAATAAGAGAGCACACAGGAGAAATGTACAAATAAAACCTGTATACGTCGAGTGTAGGATGTGGTATAATGCTTGAAAAGATTGATCGCAGGATAGAGTCGATCGGTTGACAGGGATATTGAACAAAACGGCCGCTAGCATAGTATCCAATGAGCAGAGTGCTTTCAATTTCAATTCAATTCAACTTTATTTCACTCATACCACTCCGGGTGGTACAAGAGGTTACGTGGTTGTTTAGTAAGCAAATGGAGACATAGATAATACATACAACTCTGAGAAATGTGTCCCTTGTTTGCAGTCGCGGATTAACCATCAGGCTAATGGGGCTGAATCCAAGGGGCCCACAGCAAAAGGGGGCCCACTGTAAAGCAAAAAAGTCAGATCGACCACTACGCGGTTTCGGAATATTCTACAAGGGGGCCTTTAATGTACTTCAGCCAAGGGGCCTACCTAACGGTTAATCACCCACTGCTTGTTTGTCTTAGCATATTCATTACAAACTCCGTAAATGCATTTTGCAATGTTGTTTAGGATTATAGTTTCATTTCCATGAAGCAATTCTCGTGCTTTTACTGGACTAGGTTTAGAGTAACAATATATGGGTGAGTACAGTTTTCTGCATTTTAGTAGGTAATGGCATACGAAAAACATATAGTACTTATTACAAAGTTCATTTAATTTACGCATTGTACATTTTAGTTCAGAGTTCGTGGTATTGAGCCACGTGCCCGTGTCAACTGGAAGCCTGTGGTTCCTGGTGCGGAAACTGCACAATTTTGTCTTTATGATACAATTAAGATACTTCTTAAGGCCAACATCTGACTTTATTATCTTATATAGAAGAGCTTTGGGAGAGGAGTTCAAATCTAAATAAAATTTCAGTAAAAAATGGTCTTTCAATGTTATTTCCACTAATTTGAGCAAACACTTACTTCTCTTTGATCGGGCACAATATACCCCACACATGGTTTAAATCAACGCTATATAGAATAGATCTAATTTGTTTAAACCATGGTAAATTATTAACAAAAACAATGAGAATATACAAAATTTTTAAAAATAACAGATAATTGCTGTACCATGGAAACATGATAGACACACAGTTTACCATATACCATGAAGCCAGAAGTTGAAGTTTTTAAGACAAAAATATTTTTAGTAAAATGTTTCAATGGCTTTTAAATCAGAGAAACCCCAAACTACTCACCCATACCATACATAACTATATGGTAGTAACATGGCGTCTACTGAACTTAATTGGACAATCAATTGGCAAAAACAGTTCAACAATCTTGACATGTTGACATGTCGTCTGTCGCTTCCATTTACTATCAATATTATTATCTAGCAAAATGGAAGCCTGACAAGTCGGGCAGCGTGTTATGTTTATTAGCCAAATGTATGCAATTACCAAGATTTTAAAACCAATTTAGGATATATAACGTGTAGAGAATTCAGGAACTTCACTGTTGCTTTTTTTCTGTACACCCCTCTGGAAAAAAATGGATCATCCGAATCGAATGCATTTTCCTTGGAAATCTTTATGAATGTGTATAGTTTGTCAGAAAATAACAAATAAAATGTCAATCTAAGCTCAATTACATTTAACATTATTAAAAATAGCATTGCTCTATTGTCGTATGACATCGTTATGTAGGTCGTGCTTATTATAACATCACTTAATAGTTTGGACAAGAGTTGCTTTCTAAAAATAAGTCAGCAACAATGAAACCCTATATGCTTACACCACTAATGAATTTGGAAACGGATTGTTTTTTAAATAATGTCAGTGACAAAGAACTCTTATTTACCTACATCAATGAAGGATTTGGAAACGGATAGTTTTCTAAATAAAGTCAGCGTCCTATAATATGCTAACAACAATGAAGAATTTGGTCAGAGTTTTTTTCTAAATAAAGTCAGCGACAAAGAACCTCTATTTACTACATCAATGAAGGATTTGGACCCGGATTGTTTATAAATGAAGTCAGTGACAAATAACCCCTATTTACTTACATCAATGAAGGATTTGGACACTGATTGTTTATAAATGAAGTCAGCGACAAATAACCCCTATTTGCTTACATCAATGAAGGATTTGGACACGGGTTGTTTATAAATGAAGTCAGTGACAAAGACCCCCTATTTACTTGCATCAATAAAGGATTTGGAAACGGATGGTTTATAAATGAAGTCAGTGACAAAGAACCCATATTTACTTATATCAATGAAGGATTTGGCCACGGATTGTTTATAAATGAAGTCAGCGACAAAGAACCCCTATTTACTTACATCAATGAAGGATTTGGACACGGATTGTTTATAAATGAAGTCAGTGACAAAGAACCCCTATTTACTTACATCAATGAAAGATTTGAAAACGGATGGTTTTCTTAATAAAGTCAGCGACAAAGAACCCCAATACACACTCACATTAAATAATAGTTTGGAAACTTTTTTTTAAATAGTCGGCGTCCTGCTGAGATAAATGAAGAATTTGGACACGATTTGTTTTGTAAATAAAAGTCAGCAAAAAAGAATCTCTGTATGTACTTACATAAAGTATAAGTTTGAACACGGATTGTTTTCTAAAGAAGTCAGTGACAAAGAACCGCTATTTACTTAAATCAAGGAAGAATTTGGACACGGGGTGCTTTCTAAATTTAGTCAGCGACAAAGAACCCTTATATGCTGACATTATTGAAGAATTTGGACACGGGATGCTTCCTAAATAAAGTCAGCGACAAAGAACCCTTATATCCTGACATTAATGAAGAATTTTGAAATGGAATATTTTCTTAATAAAGTCAGTGACAGAGAACCCCACATATACTTACCTAAATTAATAGTTTGAAAACGGGTTGTTTTCTAAATAAAGTCAGAGACAAAGCACCTTTTTTGCTGACAAAATGAAGAATATGGACACGAGTTGTGTTCTCAATAAAAGTCAGCGACAAAGAACCCCTATATGTTTACATCAATTGGGAGTTTGGACAGGGTTTTTTCTAGATAAAATCAGAGAAAAAGAGCCCGTATATGTATACTTACATAAATTAATAGTTTGGAAACGGGTTGTTTTCTAAATAAAGTCAGCGGCGAAGAACCCATACATACTTACATCAATGAAGAATTGAGACAAGGATTCTTTTCTTAATAAAGTCAGCGTCAAAGAACCCCTGAAGAGTTTGAAAACAGGTGGTTTTCTAATAAAGTCGGCGACAAAGATGAGCGAGTTCAACCCGTGAAGCTTTATATATACTTACATAAATTAACAGGATATTTTTTTTAAGTCAGCGGCAAAGAACCCTCATATACTTAGGCTACACTAAAGAAGAATTTGCACACGGGTTGTTTTCTAAATAAAGCCAGCGACAACGAACCCCTATGAACTTAAATCAATTAACAATTATTAAACGGGTGGCTTTCTAAATAAAGTCAGCGACAAAAGAACCCCAACGTACTGACATCAATTAAGAATTAAGACACGGATTTTTTTCGAAATAAAGACAACGGCAAATAATCTCTGTATATCAATTAATACTTTGGGAACGGGTTGTTTTCTAAATAAAGTCAGCGACACAGAACTCCTGTATATACTTACATCAATTAATAGTTTGGCAACGGGCAGTTTTCTAAATAAAGTCAGCGACGAAAAACCCTATTTGCTTCAGGGTTGGTTGATTTAAATCATGATTTAAATCATTCCAAAAAATCAATTCAAATTGGTTTCTTTTTATTTTTTTGATTTTTTTTAAAAATAAAGACAGTTGTGGCCAACAGTCAAAATCAGACTTTAGTCTTGGAGCTTCCTCTCCTTGTCATGCTTGTGGGTTGAGCAGTTTTTATAACCTAGCTAGTATATATATATAGTTATTAGTAGGTAAATTTATGGTACAATTCAGAAGATAAGGTTACAGTCTGTGGTGATAAAAATTGCATACTGACAGCCATTATAAAAACATTGTTGGATTATTGAGTAAAGGTATCATGGATGTGTGTGTTTAACTTATCGTCTGGTGACTAGTAGCAGATTATAAACCTTATGTAATACTTGGGTAAACCCTTACAGAGTGGAGTTTATAATATACTTGGGCTAGGTGATATTAATCCTTACAAAAACATATACATGTAGGTACTAAAAAGGCAGGCAAGCTTGCATTTTAGACTCTTAGTATCTATTTACAGGTTTCTGAACTTATCATTGTCTATGGAGTAGTGGAGTACTGACATACATTGTCAGTATTATGAAACACTATGGCGATTGAATATGGTTAAATATATAATACTTTTAAATAAACTTGTTAATGAATCATCTGAATTATTGTTGATTTTATTTAATTATAGTGAAAATCTGATCATCAATAAATAAATTATTAGATAAAATCAATTAAATCAAAAAAATTTAAAAAAAATCAGATTTTTTTTTGATTTTTAAAAAAAAATCATGATTTTTGCCAACCCTGATTTGCTTACCTTTATGAAGAATTTGGACACGGGGCGTTTTCTAAATAAAATCAGCAACAAAGAACCTCTATATGTCCACATCACTTATGCGTTTGGACAGAATTTTGTTTTTCTAAATAAAGTCAGTGGCAAAAAATCCCTGTACATGCTTACATCAATGCAAAGTTTGAAAAAAGGTTTATTTATAAATAATGTCAGCGACAAAGAACCCATATGCTTTAATCAAGGCAGAATTTGGACACGGGTGAGTGCTTGTCTAAATAAAGACAGCAGTTAAGAACACTTTCTCTAGTATATCAACAATAAATCTTATCCAGGGTTTCCATAATTTTTTAAAAAAATCGCAAGTATTTAGTGAATGCTTGGTCTATTCGACAGGCTTGGATGGTGTAACTTATGTTGTTCCCATGTCATATCCAGGTGGGCGTCATGTTAATAAAAATCTTTAGTACATGTTAACCTATGGTGCATAGTCAAGGCTGAACTATTTTGTTTTCGTTGAATGAGTATATTTAGTAGTAGGTATAATAATCACAAACGGAACCAGTTTGATGTTCCTATTATTTCTAATATGACTGTGGAAGACAAGAAGACTAAGAGTGTCCATTTGGTGCCTTGGCAACAAAACCCAGTAGACGGACAATAAATAAAATAATGCAATAATATGAACAAAACTTCGAATAAATTCAAGATGATGTTTTTGGATTTTCGCTAATGACGACTTAAATAAAGAAGAAATATTAAAGCAGGCGCATGAACTTACTCGACTGGTTGATTGTTGTTTAACCCTGGTTGATATGTATTCACCTATAGGAAGGCGTGGCAGTCAAATGTAGGAAAGGAAGCCAGTGCACCCTTGACGTCAACAACATAATATACAGGACAAAAAAGGATATCCCAACAAGTGGGCTTTCTTCTCACTCTGTGAGCATCCGCGCACCAGGCAGCTATATACCGTCAAAAAACCCACGCGGTGCTCCGGGGTATGTCGTTTATATAACGGCGTTCCGGCAGAATGGATTGAGGAAACCACCCTGCCTTACAGCACTGGCAACACGGAAGACGGGACAAGGGTAGGGCAAACAACATGACCCCACAACTAATCGATTTCCTGATGAGCTTTTTAATTAGCGTTATCCTCAAGACCACCTCCGGTTGTATAAGAGATGCATATTACATAATAAGATATATAAATGTATATATAAACATGTCTGTGTCGTGCTAAAATAGAAGGCACATTTTTATTTCTATATACAAAATTGTTTTTGCCCTGTCCTTGTCCCGTGATTCCTGTTCTCCGTGTGCGAATTGCATTAACTTTTTTAAAAAACATATTTATGAAGCTGGATTTTCTTTTTACAATACCCGTTTTGAATTGAAATAAGGACAGTGGAATAAATAAGGGATTTCGTCCACGTTTACTATATGTCTCTGGCATATTATACACAATCGATTTTCCAACGTAACTTGGTTCCAACGATCAGTTTCTACAGGCAAACCATGATAAGATGTACGAATTTTAAGTATGGGTTGTCGGACAGATATCAAATACATATAATAGATTGAACCCGAGAGTACCAGGGCATCAGTTCTAACCATGCACCCGATCAATAACGACAAGTTACATAATAACCAATAACATGGAGCAATAATCGAAAATGTGGAATGGCAACTGGTTACACTATAGGCAACCGGTACCTCCCACTAATCCCCACCCCTAGTCTTATACTGGTCATCTAGTCAAATACATAGAGTTCACACTGTTAGTCCGGTAATTAGGGGTGCAGTTTTACTGCACCTCTTTTGAAATTGTTCTGTTTCTTCGTTTTTATTATTATTATTCTTCTGTGAGATTTTGTGCAGGCGCTACAGCTCAAACTGCTTAAGCCAGAAACGTCAAACTTTTAACATATTAAGCCAACAGCATTGTTCAAAAACTGTTTTTTTTTCTTTTTTTGATTGGTCAATTATTTTGGCCGCCATCTTGAATTTTAGTTTTTATTTTTGGGATTTTCAAACTTCTTTTTCGGCTGAACCGTTAAAAATTTGAAGCTGAAATTTGTTATACTTGTTTCCCGTATTCCTGGACAACTATGCTTAGAACGAATTTGACCTACTTTAAAGTTTACGCCTGCTATGACGTCATATGAGGTTATTTGACCTCGGGTCAAAAAAAAACTTTTGAAATAGAAATTTGTCTTGTTATTTTTAAGTGTACTTTACCTCAGGTATTTCAAATCTGTTGTTACTTTTTCTGTATTTTAAAAAGTTTTTTAGATATAGCCCAAAAATCGATTTTTAGACCAAAATTATAATGGGCTGTGGCAGGAAAACTTAGAAAGCTAGAGACTTAACACTTTGATTTCCAAGAAGGCCCAGTTATGCTCTTTCACTAAAGTGTCAACCGTTTTATTCTATCTTTTACCGTTTTCCAAATGTGGTCATTTGAAAATGACCTATTTTTGGTATTGTCGACATTCATTCAGTATGGAGATATTATAGTTGAAGAAACTTTACACATTTATATAATACCTACATATTTGTTTCAATTTACGGTATATCTTGTGAAACATTGTATTTAAAACTTTTACTGGAAATCTGCTAAAATTTTTACATAAAAATACCATAAATCTGCTAAAAATGTATTTTTAATGCTAAAAAGTTGTATAACAAATCCTCCCTCAATCATTTTTTCTTTCTGTCAAAGTTTTCGAAATATAGCAAAAGCCATCTGTTTCTTCTTCTATAAGATGACGCACCCCGGACAGAAACTGTTTAACAGTTTTAATTTATTTTTTATTTTAGATGTGCCTTTTGGTGGTACTGCCACAAGTATATAGCCGAACAGCGTGTGTATGCGTTTCACCTTCCAATATCCGGAGAAAATCAACTGACTGAGAAAGGACGGAGAAATGAATTTCAACAAGAAAGTTACAGGGCCAAAAGATGTATTGGCAAAAACCTTGAAAAGTGGCGGAAAAAAAGAAAACTTAATAATCTGGAAACGACCGTTGAGGTAGTTGGATTTCTGATCAACTTTCACTTTGCGTAGGCCATTTGGGCTAGTTAAAGTGCTTATGAAACGAATTTGTGTGTGATTTTTTTTTACAATAAAGTTATGGAAGGCGATAGAGGCCATCTCGCTACCTCGCTGCCTCGCGCTTTTAAACAGGAGGCGAGGCAGCGAGGTGAGGCAGCGTGACAGCGACTCCGCATTCGCGGCCATGTTGAAAACACCCGCCAAGAGCAGCTCAGTCCTACTTATGTCGTCACAGACATGTTATTTTGTAAACAAATTTATTCGCATTAAAGTCACTTTAAAGTGCTTATGAAACGAATTTGTCTGTGTTTTGTTTTTAATCTAGGTAATAAAAAACAAATCACAGACAAATTCGTTTCATACGCACTTTACGATTAAACTTCCATAAGCTGAAGTCATTTACGATCAATAATTTGCATACAAAGTTTTATATAGTTACACGATTGAACTGATACATACCTCCGACAGCCAGATGATGAGTTCCATGTATCCTTCCTTCTCGTCTACTTTCAGGATTTTTATCAATCGAAGGTCCAGACTGACGTTCCTGTACTCAGCATCATATTCACCCGGGGCTATTAAGTTCACATTGCGGGATCGTAGATTCTCCTGGAACTTCGTGTACAAACGTTCAATATCACCACTGCTATCGGTGCAACTGTGGGTAGAGATTTATAGAAAAGACGGATTATTTTAATGACTATGGTTGGAAATTATGAAAAATTATGAGTAAAAGCGGAGATTTGCAACATCAAATTGTCTCAGCTAAGTCGCGTTAACATAATTCCTATTCAGTTTTTAAGATTGATTAATGGATTGGTGTTGACGCCACATTGAGTGGTATCATTTTTAGGAGCAGCGCAATCCACTACACAGCATGGCGTTTGGAACTGGACCGCGCATGACGCAGATTGACGCATGACGAAACTGAGGGGTAATCAGGGTTTATTGTAAATGTGAACATTTATAAAATTTCCAGTTGTTGCTTTGACCATCTATATATTAAAAAAAGTTAAGATAAGGGATGGAAATCCGAGTTGTCTCCTTGTTACTTATTGATATATTTTGTATAACCATTAAGTGTCATCTAGCTTAGGCCCTAATGGTTTAAATCAAATGTTGTTAATAAAGCACTTTTTGTGACATAGTTTTTTTTACAACCATTCGCCCGTTTCTCTCCAATCAAATTCATCATATGCAATCTGGGGTAGGAGAACGGCCGGGAGTAGACCTTCGGTGGGAAATGCATACTTCTTATAAGTTTGGTAAAGCCCAAAGAAAAGGTGACAAAATTTGTTCTAAAATAACGATGTAAAAATACATCTTTTCAACAAAATTATATCTTTTTTATTTCTTTCTGTACCGTAACATATTTTAATAAGTTCAAATATGTTTTAAGGATGGACAGCCCCTTTGAAGTCAACATTTGTCATTTATTTTTTTATTAGTTTATTAGAACATTCTTCTTTTTGCCCTGCATTTAGTGAAAACCTTATATAAAAATTACACTTAGAAACCATTTCATTTTAAGTTTGAAAATGTTGATT